>LGRX02015934.1:0-24753 GCA_001247695.2 Cymbomonas tetramitiformis | reverse complement strand
GAGGGTGGAGTGGCGGCAGGCTGGAGGGCTCACATCACGCTGAGGGGCGGCAAGGGCCCTACAGTGTGCACATCCCCGAGAAGGGCGTGCAGGTGGGAGGCGCCGCACGTCCACACTTTGCGGAGCACAGCAGACGCCGGCGGTAGAACAAAGGCGATGACATCTCCGCAACTTTCAGCGGGGTAAGATCCTGTGCGAGGGCGCATGCACAGAATCGCACAGGCTGGAAGCAGAGTTCCAGCGGGCGCACCTCCAATGAGGCGGCGGTTCACAGTGCCTTGCTCCTCCTCGGACATTGCTGCACCTGAAAGGCAGGGGAGCCGCAGGGGGGTCAACCGGAGCGCCCCCGAGTACAACCACTGAGGCACACCCGAGAGGGAGGATGCGGCTACACGGTTCATCCAAGATGTTGTGTCGCGCGGGTTCAACGAGCCTTCTGTGGTTGGTGGACAGGTGACAAAGGCCACAGCCTGGAGGCAACTGGCGTGCGGCTCGCGGAAACTGGGCATTTGCCTGACTCGGTGGCGCCCTGGCCGGTGAAGAACGCCAGATCGGACTCTTGCAGCCATCCACTATCATCTGCCGCACATCCACGCACATACAAGCTCACTCAAGGAAAAGAGGATCACCTGTTGTGTCCGCGCAGCATCCGCTCTGCAACCCTACACTGATAGGTGCCCCAGGTGGTATCTGCCGTCTCACCCTACATTGTCCTGTACCTTCGAATTCCCACTCTCCAGCCTTATACTGATATGTACCCTAAGGGAGTATCTACCGGACCGCGGGAGTTGAACACAGGTAATGTGAAGTGTGTCAGATCGCAGGACAGCCTGATTGCTGGAGAAATGAGTTGCCTGAAACGGCAGGATAGCCTTACTGCTTGAGAGGAGAGGTGTCCGAGACGGAAGGACTGCCTAAACGATGCACAAATGCTCAAGTAGGGCATGAGCACAGGGCAGAGAGGGTGCTGGGAACGTGCACGTGCGAGTGCGCAGCCGGAGAAAAGCAGCAACGACAGGTGCCGGTGGTGGCCCACCCTTGCTCTGCCCCGCGCTGGGTCCAGAGAACGGGTTTTCGCGGGAACCCATGCCGTCAATGCGCTGTTCAGGCGGTGCGATCTTCCTCTTTGCCAGCTCGTCTTGTGAAAGCTCAGTGAGGTCCTCCTTATCGGCCTGCAAAGCCCCAACCCCTCCCGCCACAGCACCCACCTCCTCCCACCCATCCCCACGTGGTGCTCATTCCATACTAGAAGTGCGAAAAAAGTCAGACAGCTCGTGCACTGGTCACACAAGTTCGGTTGAAGCGTGGTCCCGAAGGTGCTCGGAGACGCGAGAGCCTGGGCTGGTCGCACGAGGAGACCTCAGATTCGGATTCTGTGCTGCTTGCGCGAAGCTCGAGGGAGCATATGAAAGTCAAGAGGAGAGTACCTCAAGGACAAGCCACGCAACCGTCGCACCTGGGCTGCGTTCAGTGCATCTCGAAGTGCCTGTGCTTCCGCTTCCGCGGCGGCAAGCCGGGCGACGACATCGGAGACGCTCTCCTTGTCGTCCTCCGAGTCCTGCACAAGGATAGCTCAGCAGCTCGTGAACTGTTGCCCAACACAACTTGGAAAAACTAGACCCGAGAAGCCTTTATGCCGCAGAAGGTTTGAAAGCTCTCCACGGCTCGAATCTTCACTGAGAGCTGAGAAGGTGGGAACTGTCCAAGGCTGAGCACCACGCCAGAAACCCTAAAGGAAAGAGTGTCGTGCGTGAATTCTGGCGGTCAGCAGCCTGAGGCAACTCACAAATATACCCAGGCAAGTCAAATTGAAGCACGCCAGCCTACTCGAAGTGTCTCATCCCAAGAGAAGCAGGTCGATGTCACACTTGCCTTGCATGCATGCGCTAGGAAGGGAAAAAGAGAGGGCTTACCGAGATCTTGCCACCGTTCTCGGAGCTGTATGTGACCTGTCGAACACCAAGCCCGACAGTCGTGCAGCTGAGACACTTTCGTCTTGGCGAGGTTCGCGGCACTGGGAACTTTGCAATCATACCACGCTGAATGGAATACGACTGGACAAAGAAAACAGCAAAAAGTGGCACAACACACTTCAGTTTAGAACAAGAGGGTATCAACGGCCTTTGACAGCGTACTTGACGGTCACGGCAGTTGGCAGAGCGTTTGAGTCCGGAGGTCAAATGAGCATCGGTGCAAGAAACTTGTCCTCCCCTGTGAAACCCCTTCAGAGAGTTATGGGACCCTTGGATCCCTCTGTACCCCTCTATAGTGCTGGGACTCTTGAAGACCTTCGGTTGTGATCCCCCTTAAGTAGACCCCTTAAGTTTTAAGCATTTTGTGCTTTGATCACAGGACGGAAAAGCAACGAAAACGCAACGAATCTTTACATCGGCTTCCTTAATCCATCTAGAATAATAGTATTGCCAACCACTCTCCTTTTCTCGAAACTAAATCAGCAGCTTGCTATCAAAATCTTGCTCGTTGTACACAAGAATTTCTATCCACAAATATATACAAGCCGAACGATACCCCCGCACGCAAATGCACGCTCACCACACCCACACGCACGTGTACATTACGCAAGTTCATAGTACATGCACATCCACAAATAGAAACGTGAGGGGCAGCCAAAGGTCTAAACACCACATCAGGCAATTCATCGTTGCATACTTGAGCACTCGTGACTGATATCTAGTGTACATTCATGACTCATCGCGAGCATACATAGCAGCCATCGCGATCGCAAAACAACTCCCATGCACACATGCACACGTGTACACATGCACACGCACGCACGCATGCACCCAAACATGAATCAAGCAGTCAGTTTTATTCAGGTACATGGCAGCACGTCCAACAAAGAGATAAGTCGTAGATCGCCAGAAGTTGGCAGACGACGTACATGAACGCGGTGGACGTCGCCCGCAGAGGCTGACTGTGGCGAGCAGCAATGTCATAACGTTTCACAGGAGAAACACCTACTATAGATGCGTACAGTTGGAAAGTGGCCATGATTATTTGCGAATAGGGTTTCCTTGCTTTTGTCGGGTTTCAACGCCGAATGGTTAGTCTCGCAAACCCAAACCGAGTACAAAACACGCTCACAACTCTGCAGCACAAGGTTGAACTCACAACTTGCACTTCGTTTGTGCGACTCTGCTCCGCTCGTCAATTTCTTCGCCAATTAGAATTACTCGCGTCGGAGCGATGAGCTCGTGTCATCATCGGCTGTCGATCCAGTACATTAAGCTCTACCGTAGCTGTCGAACAAGAATTCAACATGTCACGTGACACGTAGACGCAAGACGGATGCGATTGAAGATCTTTTGTGCAAACGAAAAATGGGATATTCAAATAGACAATAGACCCAAAGAGTTACAAGCTGCAAGATTCTAGATTGAAGATTCCAGATTGTGAACATCGAGTTTTCAAGAGGAGAAATAAATTTGAACGTCCGCGTCCGAGGTCTCAAGCTAGGCTGCAGTCAACTGCGTCACTGCGATCGTTCCTCATTCGACGACTCGATTCACGATTCGACTACCATCCACGGTTTCAACTGTGACACGAGGGTTTCGTATTCGACGTGGCGATTTTATGAATCGGCGTTTGCAATTATAATATAACATTTACTGTACGCTCTACAGTACGCTGAGAATAATGACAAAGTCACGAGTCCGCTGTAATCCTGCAAGCAGGCAACTGAAGAACAGAGGGAACTAGAGGGAGCTGGAATCATCCTCATAGCGCACCCCGAAGGGCTCATCTAGGTCAAATCAACCTCGGAAACCGCGGCAAGGCAAAACTACGCAGAGCGCTAAAAAGGCCGTGCCGGCGAAGCAACAGCAGAGGAGGTGGAGGTGGAGCGAGGCTGCATCTGTGATGGAAAACGGGCGAGGGGCCGGAGCACCCGTGGGCTTTTCTCACTTCATCACCACCACCGCCCACTCCGCTTCCATCACCATCGTGCATCAGCTCCACGACCTGCTGATGTTTTTTCCGACGCTGGTGGCAGACACGCTTAATTAGTGCCTTGTCACCCATGCTTCCATGCTCTGTGGAATGCTTCCTGCCTTGCAAACTGTCATGTATGAGGGGAACAGACTCGAGTAGATCGTTCCGAAGGCATTGCCTTACTCATCGACGTAAATGTTTTTGCTGGAAGTGACGCCCCGACTGTCATTCCTATAGTTAGGGTGTATGACTGTCACCGGTCCCGGAACCCTAGACCCCGAACATATAACGGGAAGACTCGGTATTCCGTTCATCTTATCTATTCTGATTACCACACTCGTATGAATATACAGTCAAGCTGATATATTCAGCAGGTTTGGTACCACGCACGCTTAAGTTTACACTGCGACTTTGGCCATGATTGGCTAAACACCGGCGCTTGAGATGGGGTGAGGGACCCGCGTTAGAGAGACTTTCGGTACGGGCGGTATGGCTCAGTTACGGACACGAGGTTGATTGGACATGATTGGGTAGCGCTGACGGCAGTTTATTTTCCGTGAAGTATCGTTGGGCTGGATTTTGTTGTTTCTGGTCTCCGGAACACCGTACGACATTGATCACGTCCTTTCGTCCCACACGACCGCGCACAATTTGCTGTTTCCCTGATTATCCTCGACGACCCGCCGCAACTCGCTAGCCGTCGCCCACGCCGTTGGTCTCGCCTCGCATTTTCCACCTCACCCTATCTCTGCAGTCATTTCACTATGGGTACTTCTACGAGATCTCACACCGCGGCCGCACGCCGCTCACTAGTTACAATTTTCGACGATGCCGCAGCTCGACATGCGACCACTCCAGCCACCCCTACGGTTACGGCTACCCCGGCTGCCCAGTCAGCAGGGGCACTGTTCCTCGACGCTGTCAAGCGTCTAGCAAAAGAATCCTTCGACGAGCGTGCCGCTAAACTCGTCATCAAGAAGGTGTACGACGACAAGCATGGCCGTTTTGACGGTACGGAGTCGAACGTCAGCTCCGTTTTCGCCCGTCTGGTACTGGCATTACGGGACATTTTCGTCACTGAGGAGTCCGCGTTTTCTTCTCTGTTCGACCTGGAGGATGCCGCGTTGCCAGTTCGCGCCGAGGCGAACAAACTGCTGTTTTCGACACTGGAATTCATCATCGCTCCGGTGTCGCCCGCAGCAGACTGGATGGAGTCTTCCGCGGAGGCACACCCGTTTGATGGGAAGCGGGTGTTGCTAGAGATCGCCAGGATGCTCCTGGATTCCGGCGGGCCCTTCCAGGGCACCGCGGACCTTCTGGCCATCAAGATCAACCAGTTCGACCCGTCGCGGGCAATCGCCGCCTTCAACGCCGCTCTCCGGTCCGCTCGACGGAAGAGCACTCTCGACGACATGGAGGTCAAGTCCCTTTTCATCAAGTCCCTCGACCCGGTCTTCTACGCCCCGATGGTCAACCGTCTGTTGCTGCACGACCAGCGTGCGGCGGAGTCCCTTGCCACCATTCAGCAATGGACCCGTGAGTGCCACGCACAACACGGGACGGATTCGCACGTCCCGCCTGCTACGCGCACGTTCTCCGCCCTCACCCTGACTGGACAGAGCGACGACGAGGACTACAAGACCGTCTTCAGCGAGCTCCGCGACCAGCTCTACGACATGAAGAAGGAGATCAAGGCGCTCCACAACCGTCTCGACGACACGAAGGGCTACACGCCCCGCAACGACAAGAAGAACGCCATTGGACGCGGTGGACACGGTGACGGCGTCCGCTTCGCAGCGAAGCCCCTCCCTGAGCACGGCAACTTCCCGCAGAACTTCCGTGGAAAGTCTTCGGGTAAGGTGGCTTTCCACAAGCCCACCGGTACGTTCGTCCCGTTGTGCCGGCACCCGACATGCTCCGCCACGGCGGAGAAGCATTGGCATCGCGACTGCCCGAACGGCGGGCCACGCGGGCATGTTGGGGCACACGGTTTCAGCATTGCGGACAGCGAGAACGACATGCTCGCCGTGATGTTCCAGAACGCCGTGGACGAAGACGACGCCGTCCGTTTCGACGCCGTCTGCTGCATTGCAGACGGCAAACCTGATCTCTACGACACCGCCTCCGCGTTCTCCTTCGCTGTCGCCGAGGAGCGGGTGCCCGACACCATCGACGAGTACCTGGGGTACCGCCAGCCCGCTGACACCCACCTCGGGGTTTGCGCGGTTGGTGGTGCTACGAACATCCACAGCTTCAAGGTTCACGAAGAAGTCCGTGACGACACTCTGGACGCGCCACCACCGCCGGCACCGCCCCCCGCTCCGCAGTCGGTGGTGTCCGACGAGGGGATGTACCCCATCAGCGCGCTACACGCGCACGAGCCGCACGCGACCTTCATGGACAAGTTCGCGTTCAACTTGGACATCGCGGGCACGGAGCCGACGCTTGCAATGCACCACATGGGCCCCGTCGCGCCCGTGGACTCCGTCTCCGTAGCGACAGACGACTCCGAGGATGGGGACGAGTGTATTCCACCACCGAGACAGCCCTTGGGATGCGGCAGACCGCCGATGGGTTTCGGGTTCTCTGCACTCACGTCCCTCGCAGTATGCCTGTTGTTTGTCGTTTGTGCGGCCGCCGCGCCTTTGCGTGATTGCTCCGCGCCAGCATCTTCCACAACAGGGCGCACCGGCGACGAGGTCGGTGGTGCTGGTGTGCTGACGCCCACAGCCGTTCCGCCGGATCTCTACTACCAGCCGGCAGGCTGGTACGGCAGCTGGTACCGTACTACGTACGGGTACGGGTGGACATGGCTCCCGGGCCCCCCGCAGCCGCCTGAGGCAGCCCCAATTATTGCTGCGCCGCCCTCACCGGGTGGTGCTCCGCCATCGCCGGACTACGAACCACCCGCCTGGGGCGGTGGGACCGGGGATGCACTTTCTTCTTCAATTCAACACCGGGACGGGCCGGTTGCACCCGGTGCAACTGCCTGCGGCGACATCGACACATCTCCAATCGTCTCAATTTGCTCTACGAATGATTTCACAGGCAGTGGTACCAGCTCTCCTGGGCGCTGTGACAGTGGCACCGGCTCTCCCGGGCGCTTTCAAAGTGGCTAGAGTTGCAATTGAGATTAGCCTGCCTACAGACTGTTGTGCTGTTGGTTCGGGTTGCCCCAAGATGGGCTTAGTTTAGGGCTTTAACTGTATCCGTATTCTGCACTATGCCTCGCTAACTGCTAGTTTCGGGGGTTACCCTGCCAGAAAGGACAGGTTCCCCTGTAGGATGCTTATTTCCACCGAAGCTGAGTAGGTGTTTGTTTCAGTTCCGTGACCACCTAGTTTGCCAGTCACCACCCTAGGTGGTGTGCTGGAAGTGACGCCCCGACTGTCATTCCTATAGTTAGGGTGTATGACTGTCACCGGTCCCGGAACCCTAGACCCCGAACATATAACGGGAAGACTCGGTATTCCGTTCATCTTATCTATTCTGATTACCACACTCGTATGAATATACAGTCAAGCATATATTCAGCAGCTTTATTATTATTATTGGAGCGAGGCGGAGGGGAGCGATGGTGGAGGGTCGGGAAGGCGGGGGTGGAGGAGCGGGTGTGGGGGTGGTGGGGGCGAACTAAGGTAGGAGGGGGGTCCTACAAAAGAAAGGGGGAGGGGGGTGAATCAATAAATCATATGAGTGAGGAGAAGAAGTGGAGATGAAAATCATTCAAGGGAGGTTAGGAAAGACATGTTTGCTCTTTCAACGGCTTCTTCTTCTGTGATACTAGTAATTCGGCTAAGTGTGGTTCTGAGAGGGTTATGGTTCTCGACTCTAGCATTACCATTAAGGAAGGCGCCTTGTCTAACGCGAGTGTGGTATCTGCACAACCTGGAAAGTTTCTTTAGGAGAGGCTTCAGTCTTCTCTGGTGGACCTGTCGCGATCATGCACCGCGCGCTGTGTCGTGGTGGGTAGCGTGTGCGCGGGTGAGAAGTGGATGGGCTGTTTGGACTTTGGGTGTGCGGGGCAGCGATGCTGGGTTGCGAGGGTTGTTGAGAGGGAAATTTTTTTAGTTATATATGGAATGAGGAAGGTTCAGCGTTCTCGGCAGACTGATCGAAAAGTCTTTACTCGAGATGCCCTGGAAGCTGGCACGGTAGACTGTGCATCCCCAAAAAGCACGACAGGCAGACTGGCAAAAAGGTGCCTGGTCAGTGGAGGTTCCCTAAGGAAAAGCAGCAGGGAGTGACGTAAGCTCGTAAATTCCCAGCTCTCCCAGGCTGACTGAAAAGGTTTGACTTCGCAGCAACGGTCGTGTAGACCGGTCGGCGTGTGGATTCTCGAAAGGTCGAAGGTCAGCAGGCAGCAGAGACCAAGTTCACAGCCTCCCCGTGTTGGCTGACAAGGTTGAACTCAGCACTCGGGTCGTGCTAGCCAACCCGGTTGGGGATGCCCAAAACGAAAGCACGCAACCGGGAAAAACGTCACCAAGGTCAGCACAGGCGGTGTCAGCGGAGGTGACCGGTCCGAAAGGAACTCGCGGATTCATGCAGTTCCGACAGGAGTCGAGCGGTGTAAATTCACTCGCCAGTTATATGGACCGGTGAGCGCGTGGATGCACACCAAAAGCAGCAAAAAAGACCACGAAGAAGAAACGGCCGTCTCGTCGACTTTGGAGAGTGTACCAAAAGCGTTGCGCTGGAAGGTTGTCGTGGCAAAACGAGTTTGGCGGAACACGCTGAATTCCCTCGCCACGGACGTGTTCTGACGAGTACCGAGAAAAGGGGCTGGCTGTACCGGCGTCACCGTGCTTTCCCGCAACACTCTCGGGGTGGGAATTCACGGGAGAGCGAAGTGCTGCGCCTCACCTGAGAATTCCCACCGGACTTCGGAAAAGAAAAGTAGTCGTGGGCAACGAAGACGACGCCTTCGCGTGGAAAAGGCGAGAAAAGAAAGCTGCGACGTTAGCGCACGGCGATAAAGCGTAACTGCAGCACGCGCACACACCGCAAACACACACGCATACACATGAATTCGCGATACACTTTTGCGCGCCTGTACTTTGCTGCGGGATGAATTCAACCGTACTCCAGGCTTCTCGTTGGCACAGCGTGGTCCTGCACGTCTGCCCGTTTCTTGCAAGAAGTCATGCCAAAAAGTCACATAACGCGCGGCGTCTCGAACTCACCTCGACTGCGTGGAGCTTCGGCCTTTAAGAGTGTGAATTTACCCACAACTGTGCGGGTGTGAATTTACGTTTATGTGTTGCAGCGGAGCGGGCGCGGATGTGAATTCGAGTTCGCGAAGGCTGCGGTGTGCGTTTCGTATGAAACTCGTGCCGAGCGGGCTGTCCCTGACTGATTCAAGCAGGTGCTTTGTGCGTCTAAATTCGCAAGGTTGCTGTGAATTTGGCAACTAGAAATATCCAATATTACAACCTTACGCACGACCAATATGATTTTGAAAGGTTCAGATAGTTCTCAGCAGACTGATGGAAACAGTCCTATTTTCCAGTTTAAAAGGCTAATTTCCTACAGCTACAGCGAAGTCTGTGGCGACCTTTCGGTTCTCGGCGTTTCGCCTCCTCCAATCGGCAATCTGTTTTCATATTTGAATCGGCGCTGGATGCTACATCCTGTTGGTGACCTCTGAGATGCCGCGAAGTCTCATGTGGCGTGTCAGTTGCTAGTCGGCGGGCGCTCCCGCGCTCGGGGCATCTCGCGTCGTTCTGCCTGCGGTCGTCGGCTCCGGCCGCGATCTGTTGCAGCGAGCCGGGGGTGTCGTCCACGTGGCGCGGCCGGGACAGTGTGGCGCCTGTGATGTCGCCCGATTGGCGTGTGGCCCCAGATGGGCGTTGCCTAACCGGCTGACTTTTGGTGGCATCCGGCGGGGTGTCATCTTGTTGGTACCTGGTTTACAAGTTTCCGAGAGAATGGAAGTTCTCCGGAGAAATACATTCCTGCAGAGCGAGCAGTGAACTCGGGTGGCTGTCGTACGTGGTGATGAGGCGTTTTGGGTTTGGGTTTTGATTTACCCATACGAGCCGTCTCGGTCGGGTTGATCCTTTCTTAACCGCGTGCTTCGGCTCTAAGCCTCTACACGAGTTTATACCGCGTGCGTACAGTTTATGTATATGTTTGATTATTGGCAATAAAGTAGGGGAAACCCATGCTCTGTATTTCATGAAGGTTTACAGTTTCTCCGTCAGCAGCGTTTCCTCTCGGTCGTTGTTGTGTTTCTAGTAGGGTTTGAATGTGGTGCATATGAGAGTGTTCGACGAATGTGATGCACACAATAGGGATTGATTGTGATGCACACGAGAGGGTTTGAATGTGATGCACACGAGAGGGTTTGAATGTGATGCACACGAGAGGGGTTGAATGTGATGCATATGAATGGACTTTACAGGTTACCCAATGTGCTTTAGCCGAATAAGCTATAATTTGGGAATCTACAGGAGACCGACAGAGGCGGCATATCAAACCGCAGCATCTTGCGAACTGGACATACATACTTACCGAAAAGGCACCGACCAATGATCGCGAATCTGACGACAGTAACTTCGGATAAGAATTCCCTAACAAGCTCATTATATTGGTCATCACATCATCATTACACATCGACCCTGGTTTACCACAACGCACGTATCGCGTGTACCAAACACAGAGCGAGGCATTTGATAGTAGACACGGAACGCGACTTAATATACGACGGTGCTGCTTCCGGCGCGAACGGGGCATACAAGGTCATATTGGCAATTCACGACAGTGAAGATACACAAAATGTAGATTGATTACGACAACGGATATTCAAAATATAATATACCCATTGCATAAGTTTCAACTTGAGATGAATGTAAACACACTCGCATTCGTGTGCAGAACGTTGTCGTGTGTCAGCATATGGCGATGCATATTGACGAGGCGTACCCTGATATCACGGGGCTTTGGAGCCCGCTTGTTCGCTTACACACAAATAAAATGATACTAGGTCAAGAGAACGTGGTTTTAAATACTGATGCATTATGTTTTCAAACCGCACTTGTGAAAAAACCGTACATACTCCGTGCAGAATATTGTTAGCGGACCCTCGATATTGACATTTTATGATATTACTCAGATGACGTAGCATTATGTGCGTGCAAGCGTATATATCTCAGATCATGGTATACTTCTACGAAGTATATGTACTGTACGACAATGCATGCGTTTGGTACGAACTCGTGGACAACGGGAGAGCCGAATCGAGTGAGTGTTAACGAAACGACGTTAAATGACAAATCATAACTGTCGTTTCTCATGTCACATCGTCTAGCCGCACATTATGTATGGTATGCATCGGACCCAATGGCCACGTTGCCGCTTAACGAGTACACCACATCACGCGCATAGTACCCGCATCAGTTGATGGGTCAATAAGTGCGAGATAGTAGAGTCCATAACAGGTATGTGTTTGCATCACGCATTCGTTCAGCCAACAATATGCAGGTCATCCATTTTTCATGTCCCCGTGATATCGTCAACAGAAAACCATATTAAACTGGTAACAAATCGGCATTCTGGCACACATATTCGTAGACCTCATCGCCGCCGCAGGTTTAGGGTGCCGTTATTCATACCATCGATTTGCCCCTATCTCAGTTGCTTGTCGCGCGCCATCACGGATCCAGATTGACTATCAACTGTATTATTGTTGTAAGGTGGATTTAATACATTGGATGCATTCGCTTTAACATGTCGCTGCCTGTGGTGTCGGTGTCGTGCATTAAGTTTCCAACGTCGCAGCCATGCAAGTCGTAATGCATCACTTTCATTATGTATGTGCATATTGATGGTCACATCATGACACTATTCCAATAGAACCAGCTAATATATTGTACTTTCATTGCCCGGAACCCCTTACGGTTTAATCAACTTGGGTAGAAGGACATGTAGAGCCACAACTCCCACAACCCGTAAGGGGTATCTATTTTACATTTTCTCCTTCACTTTTCCCAAATAATGCTCTTGTGACACCTCTCTTCTTCATAAATCTGGGCGTTACTTTTGCTTCTATGATGCTTCCTGCGTTCAATACTGGTCTTGCTGTTAGTTCTGATCTTGATGACCATCAATGTGCACATCTTTAAGACAAGATCCCTTCGAATGAGAAGCAAGCATCAAATCCTTTCGCAATCGTTGCTGAGATTTATGGATCACAAAATGGCTTCATGTTTACTGAGAGAGGAAAAATCGCACACTTCATGTTTGCGGAGAGAGGAAAACATCTCACGGAGCATTAAATGGCTTCATGTTTGCCGAAGGAAAGAACACCCACATGGATCATAAAATGGCTTCATGGTTGCTGAAAAAAAAACCTCGTGGATCATAAAATGGCATAAAACTCAATGAAGCAGGAGCCCACCTGATGATCTCGATATCCATTGTAATCCGTTTCTTACAAGACTGAGTCAGTGTGCCCGGCTGCGACAGCTGCCGCTGCCCCTCCCTGCACGAAGATGATGCCATCTGATTCAATCCGAGGGTGGCTTCAAGCTTATGCAATGTTTACGATCTTCAGCTGCCATATAGCCTATTGAGCCATTCGCAACTCGCAACAGAAAATGTGAGATACTCTTTACGGCTCACCACATCGAATTCCCGTTCTACACAATTCACAGACGCGCTGTAGGTGCGCTGCCGCATTTGCATGCCAGACCGGCTTCATGTATTCATCCACTCATGTATTCATATCAGCAAGAGGTCCCTGCAAGAGTAGTGCTGGTGAAGTCGATCAAAGATGACTGCATGCCTGGATGACTCCCGGCATTCCCCCGGCTACCGACTACAGACGCAGGCTGAGGCTCACTCGTGCACAAGCAAAACACAAAATATAGAACGCCGCCGAGAGCCGACTGAAGGAGAGGTAGGAATGATAGAAAGCCCCCTCAAGCCGAGAGCGGCTTGAACGCCCCTTGAAGCCGAGGTGGGAGAGATACCCACGTTTGAGTCGGGGCAAGTGCAGGGGCAAACCTGGGGCCAGTTCCAGCCGCGACCTTGAAGATGGCATTTTTTAACTGGGGACCGCAGATGTCGAGGCGGCTGCCTGGCGGTGATTGAGCTCAAGCATAACCTGGTCGTACCCGTGGACGCCTGCCATCCCCATCATATCCCCCGTCCCTTCTCCACTTTCACTCCAGAAGACGCCGGGTCACAAAGCCCGCATGGTGATGCGGACACTATTGAAGGGGGTGGGCAGGGCCCCTCAGGCGTGCTTTACGGACTCGAGGCACAAACTGAAGTCAGAAGCCACGCACAAAGGGAACTCGGATGGGCCGCACTGAGATTCCCATCCTCTGAGGGGGATCACAACCCTTCAGCACGCGCCTCAGGGAAAGCTGGACCTCCCAGGGCGAATGAAATACCACGTCCGTGCGCATGTGTGCGCCCGCGCACCCGAGATGCAGCCCCTCGTGGGACACAAACAAAGGCGTGACCTACTGATTGCGCTGGTGAGTGTTGCGCACCAGCTGAATCCATCCTTTCCTCTCCACCCCTATCGACACCCCCCTTCTGTGCAACGCGAGCTGAGCAGCTGATCGGTCTAAACCCATCCACGCGCCTCCTACTATGCCCCCCTGTAGCGCCATGCCACCGCCGTGCCCGGCTCAGTGGGCAACCTCGGACAGCAATACGGAGCCGCATCGGCCGCTTGAGCCTACCGCAAGAGGCTGTGCTCCAAGGCATGATCTGCCCGTGCATATGCTGAACAGTGGTTGGCCAACGTTCACCAACCAACGATGAAAGAAATGCTAGCCATGGGCACCCTAACTCCTGTGGGGTTCCAGCTACCCCTCAAGAAGGTGGGTCACCCGCCTGCTTGCCCCCATCAGATTGGCCACCCCTTCCTCGGCCAAGGCCATCGCCTGCTGTGCTGAGGCCCCGCTCCGCTCCAGAGTCCAAACCCCGCGCTCTGGGCCTAGCGATAGGAGGACAATCATCCCCCTCTGCCAGCCTCGACGCTCAGGTGCTGAGATGAGGCTGCTTGCACCCACGGACAGCTCTGCACACCGGGCCTCCGCGGTACCCAGGCCTGGACACTCAGCCAACCAAAGATTCTCCACCACTTGCCGCACGTCTGTTTAAATTGGAACGCACTGGAATCTTAGTGGTTTCTGCCACGTGTAGATCAAATGACCCGTGTCATGCTTTGCAGCTCTAGTGACGGTTCGTGTCACGTGTAGTATGCACGGGAACTATACAAAAAGCCCGTGAAGCTACAACGGCTTCAACTCTGTTATTTTGCCTTCGGTAAAAGAACTCCACGAAAATATTTCCTTCTGGGATATTTTCCGTGCGGCACATTGTAAGTAATAAAATCCCTTACTCTGTAGAAGTAAGCAATCAGGAACCTGCACCAGCACAATGACTGGTAGCACAGACAGCCAGCAACCAGGGGAGCCTGAGCTTCCACCAAGTGGTGGGGGTACCCCGGGTGCTGCTGTAACCCCTCCAGCGACGTCGCTGGAGGTGCAGCTGCTGCTTTGACAGATGAAGCACCAACAAGAGACCCACGATGAGGCCACGAAGACCCAAACAGCGGTGAGGATGCAACAAGATCTGCAGACTCAGCTCCTGGCAGAGCAAATCGGTGCTCTGCGGGCCGACGCTGCAAAAGCTCGGTCTGAGAAGGAAGAGGCCACGGCAGCGACGACGTTGACTGGCGATGCAGAGCTGGAAAAGCTCAAACGTCTTCCTTACTGTCCTAACGAGGCCGTGAATCCCTTTCCGACGCGTCCGGACACGCTGACGGACTCGATGCCCAAGTTGTTCGACTTGTACGGGGACAAGACGCACGCGGCGTTGAGCAAGAAGTCCAACTCCTCCATGAAGTACGAGCAGATGGTGCTGGGACCAGCACTCGCGTATTTCCACTACGCGATCGTCTACGAGGAGGCTACGGTGGACCTGCTACAGTACCTGCCCGAAGCCGAGTACACCCCGTTTCTGGAGGAGCTCTGGAACTGGATGCTGCGGGGACACAACACCAAGAAGGGCGTCTACGGGTTGTTGTGTAACCGGTACACCATGATTGGGTATCGTTCAATGCTTGAGGGCGACAACGAGGCTCACGGTGGAGCTGACGCTGTGCGGGCGAAGCTGGCCTTCATGGAGCAGAAGATTTACGCTTGGCACGGAGGGCATGGTGGCGGACACTGTCCTGACGAAGTGGTTACCCGAGTTCGACAACTCCAAGGCCAAGTCGGTGATGACAGCGACAGCGAAGCAGGCGGCGGGTGCTGCAAGCCGAGCACAACGCAGCGACCACCGAGTCGGAGGTGGTCGTGGAGGAGATCGAGCTCCTCCCACTACATTCTGCCTCAGCCTTCGAAAGCGCACTTAAGTGACATTCCGGATGTGGGACAGTAGATGACAGTCCGGGCATGACACACCATTTCGGACAGGCTTAAGGCTCGGAGGCGTCATTTCGGACAGGGTGGGCAGACATCGCAGACAACCTAGTCAGCATCCTCAGCAATATCTTTGAGGAACCTTGGGATCGATTTCTGTCCGAAGAGATTAAAATATCTGCCACAGTGTCACATCCCACGATCCTCAAAATGTCAGTTTCGCGGTTGCGGTCGCTCCCTCGCTTCAGACGTAATCTTCAGTGTGACACTGTCACGTTTTTGTCGTCGCTTTTTGCAATAGTTGTCGCTTTCGGCAATTTCCAGGTTCAATCGTTACTTACTAAGTATGCAATTTTAGGTCAACTGGTATGGCATGTGAGTAAAAGCGCTCTTGCTCAAACAAAGCGCATACCCCCTTCCTCTAAAAACTAAAATACAGTAGGTAGACAATTCTTTCAATATTCGTAACTGATATGTGCATATTCAGCACGAGAATAGCTTTTTTTGAAGTTATCATTTGACCCCATCCGCAACCGCATTAGCTTCGTTTGCAGTCGCGACCGCAAGCTAAGTTGATGCGGTTTAAGATGGGGTTGACCCATGGCACGAAAAGCTTTGCAGCCGAGGGGTTTTCGTGCGTGTTAGCGCATGAAACCTTGCACTAATATGGCCGATAGTGATATTAGTGCACCCCCTTACGTGCAAGGACTGTCGCCAAGTATGCACAAAAAGGTCACATCATAACAAAGAGCTTTTTGGGTTTGGGGTTTCGTGTACCCAAACCCACAAATACCAAACAGTCAAGGTCTTCCCGTGCGTTCTAGCGCTAACACGTGCGCTAACACAAAAACCCCTCGGCTGCAAAGCTTTTCGTGCCATGGGTCAACCCCATCTTAAACCGCATCAACTTAGCTTGCAGTCTCGACTACAAACGAAGCTGATGCGGTTGCGGATGGGGTCAAATGATAGCTTAACAAAAAGGTATTCTCGTGCTGAATATGCACAAATCGGTTACGAACGTTGAAAAAATTGTCTACCTACTGTATTTTAGTTTTTAGAGGAAGGGGGTATGCGCCTTGATTAAGCAAGAGCGCTTTCGCTCATGTGCCGTATCCGTTGACCTAAAATTGCATATTTAGTAAGTAACGATTGAACCTGGAAATTGTCGAGACACACGCACAAGAACCCACAAGACGTTCGCAACTTGAATTTCGACAAGCCGTGCTCGTTCCCTACAAGCCAAGTGTCACCAATCGGGCATCTGACGGTCACGGCCTCATACAACATGACATCGGCGATCTTAATTCAAGCTTGACCGAAATTCAAGTTTTTCTGCCACTGAGTTCCAAGCGATCACTTGAAGTTTCGGGAAAAGAGAAATCTAAGCCCAGCGATTCGTTAGACGATGGACGGCAGAAACGAATTTACTCATATCAATTTCAAGTGCGCTTTTGATGTCCGTGGCGAAATGTAGTGCTCCGAATTCCCCGGGTAAGGGCGGCAAGCCCGCGAATCCCCGTGGGAAGGGGAATTAAATGTGCCTGGGGGCACCTGGCCTAACCCCTCTCGCTCCGGGGGATCAGGTCAAACAACGTACGATACGGGAGTATGTACGCTGTCGCAAAGGAGCATGGCGCGCTGGGGGCACGAGCAGCGAAGCACTGCAATGGATCGCATGAGGAGCGAAGATGCGGTGGGTGAAAGGCCCTCCACCCAATTTAGACCACGGGACCTCGCTACGAGATCTGACGCCGGAGCAACATATGGATTGACCACATCCTTAGTGACATGCATCTTGGTGGACTGAGGCGACATTGATGCAAGTGAATGTGGTCAGTCCATATGCATACTTCGAAAACATGAAGAAATTACGTGATCCTGAATGCAATCGTGTTATAGATGTGATTATTAATATTAAGGAATGGTCACCAGCAATTCTGAAAAAACCGAAGACAGAAACGCATTGTTTTGTCATGAACTTTTCATAACAACAGATAGGAGAGTGGGGACCTTCTTTAATGTCATCGGAGAGTTTTATATCAACACTAGTGTGTGAAATAATACTTAGCACGTGCTTTTGTACCTTAGGTTCAATGACCTATTACAGCAATGGAGCAAAGGCAGTACATCTCGTGGAGGCCCTTCATAAGCTGGAAAGGAAGTGGAAGGAAGCTCCTGCCAATAAGAAGCCTTCCCAAACGATCAGATATAGTTTATAAGAAGAACTTTAAATATGGTATTGGTATAGCATATGGACCTAACTGTAGTATAGGTTACTTGCCTGGTGTATTTTACAAGGACCGTAGTTTATAAGAAGAACTTTAGATATGGTATTGGTATAGCATATGGACCTAACCGTAGTATAGGTTACTTGCCTGGTGTATTTTACAAGGACCAAGAGCCTGCACCCACTCTTGCAGAAGCACAGTTGCGGGCAGAAGTTGATTACTGGAAAGACTGTTATAATAGAGCTGCTGAAAACGTATCTGAGTTAGAGAAGCAACTCAAATAAACAATATGTATTATTTTTATAAGAAATAATAATGTTGTGGTATTATGTTACTAGGCTAATCGATCTAAAGATCTCCACTAGGCCTGCGACCGAATATTTGACGTCATTTTGCGATCGGACGGCACTGGCACGATACGATTAGTAACCGAGTTTTATTATTCCGACGATTGCGATTCTGTGTTTGTGAAAGTATTGAACACCGCGTCTGCCATGCCATAACGTCGGGGTGGCGTCGCGGCACATGTGCGCGAATGTAGTGGCAATGTCATCATTATCGTTTGGCCGTTGTCAGATCGAATTTTCGTTGGTGCTGCCCGTTGGGATTCGAGCTTTGATTAGGTATTTAAGTAAGTATTTGCCGTGGTCCGTCCTTATAAAGAGCAGGGGTTTGTGTTGTACAGATATGGCTCACAAGATGTCAACTTTGGCCGGTGGTAGTGCTGCAGCTGCTGATGGCCTTGTGAGTCCTCGTGCCCACGACGGTGGGAAATTGGTCTATGCTGTGAGGAGAGGCCCTGATGAAGGAATATATGATAAGTGGCCTGATGCCCTTGATGCTGGATTCAAGTACAAGCAGGGAGTCGGTAATGGAGCATCGTTTGCCGAGGCTGATAGGGATCTGGCTATAGCATGGTCTAAAAACCATTCCAAGATGCAACGTGAAGCCAGGGCTGCCCAGTTGCAGAAGAGCATAAAGGAACAACATATTCTGATTAGGATGCCGATTGTCGTTCTCATTTTCACCATCTTCTTTTTCATTGCCCATGCTCTGGTGGAGGCAGTCGAGTTTTGGTACAATTGTCATGACAAGATCATGAAAACCCACCCGATCTGCCTTGGCAATATGAAGGTGGACTTGTTCATGAGTGAGCATGCAACTTTACTGCAGAAAATTGTTTTTGGTGAAGTGATTGCAATGATGTCTGCCTTTTTTGTTTGGCTGGTAGGATGCATTGCATAAACAATGTACTTATTATTTGGTAATTATGTCGTAATAGCAGGACAAAGGCAAACCTGATGTGGATACAACTGAACAATCTGCTGTTCAAGTACAATGTGCGACATGTTTTGCTTGTCAATTCACTTGTAAGTTTGATAGTATAGAAGAAGCAAATATGTTTAACAAATATATTAGTCTGTTTTCGTATTGTGATAAAACCTACCCGAAGCGGGGAATTCCGGGGTACTACAGTTCCCGGGGTACGGAAGTTTTCAGCAGCGGAAAAAGGAGGCGGATCCGTGTTTCGGTTGAGGGAGCGTCCGAGCGCGAAGCTTAGGAAGACTGTAGTTGCGGACCCGGCGACAGGCGAGATGAAGTCAGTATCCATTCCGCGTCTGCCCAAGGATCAGTTCCTGGAGCAGAATATGGAGATGTTGGAAGGAATGGAAACGAAGGAGGAACGAACAGAGTTCAGAAAGTACGTTGCGTGGACTATGAAAATGGCGGACAAACACAGTTGGACCGAAGTGTACGATTTTGACGCGCAGGTGAGGAGTGACATCGAGGACGGGAGGTTGGATTCGTGGGACCCGATTAGACACGGACACAAATTTCAATATGAGTATGCACCGGCGCGACGAGAGGCGCAGAGTTTGCTGGAGGAAAGGAACCGCGACAAGGGACACCGGAAGGAGCAAGGAGCAGAAAAAGGAAGGAAGGAAGGACTGAATTTGTGATTTCTTTCAAAAAAAGGAAGGATGTAAGAAGGGAAGAGATTGCAACTTTATCCACGTTCGCAGGAGCTGCAAGTCGCGCGAGCACGGGCAAGCGAGGTGCAAGAAGTAAAAAGAAGACACGGGTAGCCGGGCTGACGGCAGCGAGATGATGTGCAGCCGAGATGACGGGCACGTGATGTGCAGATGAGCTCAGATGTAAAAGTAGTTTGATGGAAAGTGCTTGGCAGATTCAGATCGTTTCTGGGACCTTTAGAAAGGTTTTTGAAAGTTGTTGTATGAAGGAGTAGAAAGAAAGTCTGGTTTGGTATTGATGAAACACACTTTACTCCTAGAATGTATAAAAGTTGTTTTCTTGCTTCTAAAATGCGTTGTCTGGAATAGTGATGTTATTTGATTGCCCGCCTGAGTTGATGGTGCTGTTATCCGGGGGGAAGTGCTTGATTACGGGGTGCAAGGGCACATTCTTGTGTGGAATATGTGTTTGAGAAGTGGTGCAGATTGCTTGCTTGCTTTGGTGGATGGTGTGGTTGTGCTGAGGGAGACTTGATTTGTGTGACGTGCTTTGTGAGGAGGAGGACTTGGGGTAGGATGTCAGAGTGTGAGGGGGTGGTCGGAAAGAAGTACCGGTCAAGCTCTGAGGATGTGGTTGTCAGTAAGAAGGTGCGGAGGCTGGAGCTGCCACTCAGGCTTGCCTGCAGTAAGATTGTCCGCTAAGGTTGGGGGAGGAGCACGGGGGTCTGCCAGCCTGCCTGTGTGGCATTTGGGAGCAGAAGCGCCAGCCTGTTGGGTAAAGGAACTTGCAGGTTGGCGTGAGCCCCTACAGTTGGGCTGACTCTTCAGCTTCCCAGCTGCCTACCACCTCCCTCGAAGTACTCAAAAGCTTGGTGTATCTTGTGGTGCTTGTAAGCACCACGTGTCTCTGCAGAAATCTCTCCTCCCCGGGAAGTACTTGTGTGGATAATTGAGAAATTTATTTCGCAATTATGCTGGAAGTACGGGGGAGGAAATTTTTGACCTTGAAAAATTGAGCCCGAGGTCCGCCGAGGGCCTGACGATTTTGTCTGAGATTTTTTGTTTTTTGCTCATTGGGGATTTTTTCCTTGGGACGGAGTTCCGAGGAATCCGGCAGTACGACTTTTCTGACTTTGGATTGGTCGCGTCGCGACAACTTGAACCGTGGTGGGAGAGACAGAGTCTCAAAGTCTGTCGGCATGGAATGCCCGCGTCATGACTGGTCACCGTCACGTCACGGAAGGTGAAGAGGTTGTGGGAGATGGAAAGACATCTCGACTGATGAAACATCATAGAGTGATGTGGAACGACACTTGAAACGGCGGGAAAGGCAGGGCATCGGACGGCTTGCACTCCATCACTTGAGTTTTGTGAATATGAAAGGCTTTCGGAAAGCTTTGAAAGCTTTGCGAAAGACAAACTTCACCATTCTGCGAGTACTTCTGGGCTCCGAGTCTACCAACTAAAAAAGTTACCCACGCCCGCCACTCCCTCAGGCAAAGGAACTTGCACTTGACTCTTCAGCTTCTCGGTTGCCTATCACCTCCCTCGAAGTACTCAAAAGTTTGGTGTATCTTTTGGTGCTTGTAAGCACCACCTGTCTCTGCGAAAATCTCACTTCCCCGGGGAGTACTTGTGGAGCTGATTCGCTCTCCGCAAGCGGGGGAGGATCGGCATTAAGTCAAGAAGTTGAGAGATGGACAAGAAGTACGACGACGCTGGGCGGTGAGGCGACGAAAAGGAGGACTTCGACGAGGCTTGGACCGAGCAGGCGCGAGGGTGCTGCCCTACATGGACGACTTCATGGTGATCACCAAGACGCAGGACGATGCCTTCGTGCAAAGGGATCGAGTGAGCAAGCTTCTACCTCGACTCGGGTTATTCCGGAACGAGAAGAAGGGTCACTAGGAGCCTACACAGCTGGTGGAGCACTTGGGACTCGAGGTGGACTTCGAGGAGGGCTTATTCCGGGTGACGGAAAGAAGACTCAAGAAGATCCACTCCAAGGCCACGGCGATCCTCTGCAAAGCCACTCAAGAACGACGCTGGGTGCAAGCTCGAGAGCTGGCGGGGTTCAATGGACTCTGCCAGTCGGTGTATCTGGCTGTCCCTACGTCGAGGCTGTACCTTCGAGAGCTTTACTTCGTGCTCGGCAAGAAGAGCAGTTGGGGATCCAAGGTGAAGCTGACGAGGCAAGCCTGGGGAGACCTACAATGGTGGGCCAAGCTACCGGCGACGAGTCAGTGGAATGGGCGCAAGATCTGGCGAAGTCCGACGAGGGCGAAGCTGCACACCGCCTCCTCCCTGTTTGCGTGGGGAGGGATGCTGAACCTGAAGAAGGAGGCATGCGGGTTCTGGAGCGACGAGCTTCAGAAGCTGCACATCACCCACCTCGAGCTCGAGGCGGTCAACAAGACGGTCAGATTGTTCCTCTCCGAGCTAGAGGGGAAGGTAGTACGGTTGTACTGCGACAACCAGGCGGTGATGGCGATGCTCTCGCACTTCACGTCACGAAAACCGGAGCTGATGCGACGTATGCGGAAGCTCTGGTTCCTCCTCGACTTACACGACATCGAGTTGCAGGCGAGGTACATTCGCATCGCAGCGAAGCCAACGAGTGGGCGAATCGGCTGTCGCGAGACAAGGACCTCGACGACTGGAGGACCAACAATAGGTGGTTCAAGTACGCCGAGGAGCAGTGGGGCGAGCACTCCGTGGATCGCTTCGCTTCCGAGATCTCGGCCCACCTACCGAGGTACTACAGTGCCTGGCGCAACCCGGGCTGCGAGGGGGTGGACTCGCTGGCGTACGATTGGCAGGGAGAGCACAACTGGGTGAATCCTCCATGGGGCCTGCTGGACGAGGTGGCTCACAAGCTGCGAGAAGAAGGAGCAACGGCGACGGTGGTGGCACCGTACTAGCCGGGGCAATCGTGGTTCCGAGAGCTGGAGGCGCTAGCCGCGGAGGTGGTGATCGTGCCCCGGCGCAGGGACCTCTTCACTCCCAGCAGGCTGGAAGGGTCCGAGCTGCTCGGAGCCTCAAGCTGGGACGCAGTCTTGTTTCACATCCCCAGCTCCTAGTGAGTGCTCACTTGAGAGCGGGGGGTGTGGGGGCAGGATTGATCGACGATGAGATCAACAAGTCAGAAGAAGAGGTGAGACCCGGTTGCAAAATAGAGGTATTTTGGCCGGAGGACCAGGCGTGGTACCCCGGGATCGTGGGGGCCACAGGTGAAGATGGAAGAACGAAGATCCGAGTATGACGACGGTGACGAGGAGAACATCGTGCTGAAGGAGGAGAAATATCCAGTATTTCCCTCAGAAAATGAAGAAGAATAGTCGCAGCACCGGGCGACAGCGACTCCGTGGAAGACTGTACTGCTGAGACACTGGACGGAGAAGCTTGGTGGCAACCAACACTCCGACACAACAACAGAGATGCAGGCAACAGCGTTGGAGAAATCGACAGCCGACAACTACGAGGGGCACTGGAAGAAGTTCGTGAACTTCTGCACAGAGGAGAACTTGCACTGGCTGCCGGCGACAGCAGCCACCGTGCAGCTGTACATGGCCGCGCTACAAAAATCAGGTACGGTGAAGGGCACCTCCCTTCAGCCGTACTTGTCGGCCATCAACAGCTTCCACGAGGACTTCGACTTTCAGGGGTCAACGAAGGGCCGGGCTGTCACACGTGCTGTGAAGGGCATTACGGCAATGCAGACAACGGCAGCGGAGCAGCAGAACATCACTGAGACGGTGAGGACTTATTTGCCGGCCTCGGCAGTAAGGTGCGTGCACAAAGCTGCTTTTCAATTGCCTCTTGCAACTGAAGGACAACGGAAACTCTTACAGGGTTGTGTGTACGTGGTTGTGGCGTTTGTAACGTTCGGCAGACCGCAGACAGGCATGGCGGTGCTGCGGGAGAGCTTGCTGGGGGACAGCAACGGACTCTCGATCGTGCTCAAGAAGGAAAAAGGCAAGAACGACCTCTTGTGTAAGAGGAGGCTCTGCATCCCACGGGGGGGGGATGGCAGAGCTGCACGAGCTGCTCGATCGGTGGGAGCAGACTCGGGATGAAGAATGGCTGCAGGCCGCTTCGACAAGTACAGCAAGAGCAGCAGACACGGCCAACTACTGGAGGCTGCCGTGTGACAAGAAGAAGCAGTTCAAGACCGCTGATGCGAACGACTGGATTGCTTGTGCCTTGGGGCACGTGGGGTGTGTCCCTCCGGAAGGGGGGCATTACACAGCCCACTGCACCCGAAAGGGTGTCACTACATGCTCACGTGCAGTGGGAGTAGTGATGGAAAAAGTAGGCTTCTTCGGGGGGTGGGTGCAGCTGTCTTCGGCAGTACACGCCTACATCGACCCCACAACAGTAGCAGACGCCGACATGGTCTACTACTTTGGGTGGTTGACACCGGGATGGCAGCAGACAGCAACACCGATGGAGAAGGAGAGTGCCGGCACAAATCTCTGAAGACATGGCAATGATCCGTGTGCAAAAGAAATGTTTAAATTGGAACGCAGTGGAATTTTAGAGGTTTCTGCCACTTGTAGATCAAATGACCCGAGTCATGCTTTGCAGCTCTAGTGACGGTTCGTGTCACGTGTAGAAGGCACAAAAACTAGACAAAAAGCCCGTGAAGCTACATCGGCTTCAACTCTGTTTTTTTGCCTTCCCTACCCACCCATCCCAGGAATCTCTGTTCACTTTGCAGAGGTTTATTTCAAAGAAATACATCCATCAAAATAGACTTTCACTAACTCTGGTAAGTTGTGTAATGGATGGCCCTTCGGGACAGCCCATAGACTGCCGGCTTTAGTGCGCACAGGACAGCTCATAGACTGCCGGCTTTAGTGCGCGCACGACAGCTCATAGTGTGCCGGCTTTAGTGC
This sequence comes from Cymbomonas tetramitiformis, assembly GCA_001247695.2. NCBI lineage: Eukaryota > Viridiplantae > Chlorophyta > Pyramimonadophyceae > Pyramimonadales > Pyramimonadaceae > Cymbomonas > Cymbomonas tetramitiformis. Next base: position 316 of record LGRX02015934.1, on the reverse strand, counting down.
GCGCAGGACAGCTCATAGTGTGCCGGCTTTAGTGCGCGCAGGACAGCTCATAGTGTGTCAAGCCTGGGTGCGCACAGGACAGCTCATAGACTGCCGGCTTTAGTGCGCGCAGGACAGCTCATAGTGTGCCGGCTTTAGTGCGCGCAGGACAGCTCATAGTGTGCCGGCTTTAGTGCGCGCACGACAGCTCATAGTGTGCCGGCTTTAGTGCGCGCAGGACAGCTCATAGTGTGCCGGCTTTAGTGCGCGCACGACAGCTCATAGTGTGCCGGCTTTAGTGCGCGCAGGACAGCTCATAGTGTGCCGGCTTTAGTGC
>LGRX02015933.1:0-12971 GCA_001247695.2 Cymbomonas tetramitiformis | reverse complement strand
CGGTGACAGGCATGGCAGCAACACGGCGGTGATAGCCCTGACAGCTACACGGTGGTGACAGGATGGGGCTACAGGAAGTGCACCGACAGGGGGTTGGGCTTTTCCAAGTGCACCGACAGGGGGTTGGGGCTATGCCAAGTGCATCGACAGGCGGTTGGGGCTATGCCCTTTGCACCGACACGGGTTGGGGCTACGCAAGTGCGAGTCAGGGGTTGGGCTATGCCAAGTGCACCGACGGGGTTGGGGCTACAAAGAGGTGCATCGAGAGGGGGTTGGGGCAAAATCTGAAATGATCAGTGATCAGAGTGCTGAGACGTGCACTGCTCTCAGGGAAATGGTGATGGGCACAGGGGACACTGAGAGGGGATTTTGGGTGAGCCGCTGCTCGCAGGGACTCGGCATGGCAGCAGCCATGGAGGACGACTCCAGCATTGAGGACATCAGGACCGCACTGTCGGCAAAGATCCAAGCGCTGCTGTCACCCGTGGACGAACAAACCTTGAACACGGCGCGCGTGATGTGCAGCTTATGCAGCTGGTCTTATTACCTTGAGCGTGTTCACGCCAACTTCCACGCCCTCTCCGGGCTACATCAGCTCCAGTTCGTGGCGTCCTCGCGCTCTGACCTTACCCTCGCTGTGCGCTCCGCCCCCGCCAAGGTGCGCCTTTCTCCCGGCCACCTCCTGACCCGTCCGCAGCCCCCCTTGCACGCTGCCGTGGAAGCGTGCACCCCTCCGAGCCTCGCCTGCGCGCCTGCGCCCAGCAAATGCATGCTGTAGTGTCACATATGAAGCGTGGTTCACGTTAAGGTAGCTGCGCATACGTGGCGCCGCCGAGAGCTTCAGCGTGCGCCAATGTGCGCCGCGGCTGTGCCGCCAGTTTGCTCTCCGAAGTCGCTGCTCCCGCAGGTGCATAGGTGGTGCAGGTGTGAGCCTGGTGCGGTTTCTTTGTGGCATGTGCATGTGCAGCCAGCAGCAATACCCGGGGCGGCCGTGGCCCAGGTGCGGCAGGCCCCGCTTGCAGCGCCCCCGTCGAGTTTGGTCGCGACACTTTTCAAGGTTGGGCAAAGGCTTGTGGGGATCCTGGGGCAAAGTTTCTGGAGGGGATGCTGACTGGGACATGAGGGATCATTCGGAGGGAGGCCTGTCCGGTATTGTCACTACTATTTGAAGGTACCCTTATATCATTATATGAGGAATATAAAAGTACGACAGGATCTCGACGAAATCTAGAAGCCAAAGTGACAATATCGGACGTTTATGGGAGGCGTTGGCTCGATCTGCCGTGCTCTGCATCCAAAGGTCGGCGCTGATTTGTGCGTGTGGTGAGCGCACAGGTGGCAGAGGACGCTCTGGACGCCGCCATTATGTCCATGAGCCAGGCGCCACGTGAAGGGCGTGCCGATGGTGCGCCCCCTGCTGCTGGCCTTGAGGCCCACAGGCCAGGCGCCGCGTGAAGGGCGTGCCGATGATGCGCCCCCTGCTGCTGGCCTTGAGGCCCACAGGCCAGGCGCCGCGTGAAAGGCGTGCCGATGGTGCGCCCCCTGCTGCTGGCCTTGAGGCCCACAGGCCAGGCGCCACGTGAAGGGCGTGCCGATGGTGCGCCCCCTGCTGCTGGCCTTGCCGCCTGCCGATTTAATGTGCAGGCGGGGTGCAAATGTAAGCAGGCCTGGTCGATGGAGACACTCGAGGACGAAAGCTCCGTGCGGCGCGGGAAGCTGTGCAGTATGCGGTGGCTGCGGCCAAGGAGCTGGACCGCCTGCAACTGGAAGCATCCGAGACACCGCCCTCAGAGGTGCCCAGCCGCTCCCCTTCGCCACGTTTGCGAACGCATCTGGACACTCGGCGCATGGCAAGAATCAAGACGGCGGTTGGTGTGAGGCAATCTTCACCGCGTTCTGCCACGCACTGTTCCCGAATACTGTTCATCGCTCCCGGGTTCTGCGCAGCACGTGACGCGCTCCAGCTGATGGCAATCCATCGTGGCTCGTCCTCAATCTTTTCTGGGGCCTTTTGTGGGCGCTTTTGGGTATTCGGATGCCGGGTTCTTGAAAGGCATGTGCAAGGCAAGAGATGGACGTGAAGCTGAATAGTGCATCTCTGTGATTGGCCAGTGAGGAGAGGAGAGGCGCGAGCTCCAACTGGGCATTGCCATGCCCAGCTTGTGTGATTGGCTAGTGAGGAGAGGAGAGGCGTGAGCTCCAACTGGGCATTGCCATGCCCAGCTTGTGTGATTGGCCAGTGAGGAGAGGAGAGGCGCGAGCTCGGTTCCTGAGGCATCCATCTAAACCGGTTGGGAGGTCCAAAAATTGGGCAGTCTGAGCCTCAAGCCTGGCTGAAGGGAGGATGGGACGAGCCCGGCCCTGCAGGCGGTGCAGACCCCCAAGGCGGCGGACAAAGCAGCGGGCGGCGACAATCAGAAGGGCAGCGAGGCTGAGAAGAGTGCCCCCGGGAAGAAGGGCAGCCAAAGCGAGGAGGGGGGAGCAGGCGGCGCGCTGCCGGTGAACTGGATGGTGATGGATGACTCCAGCAGTCGCGTGCGGTACCTGGTCATCGAGGGCTCGAACTCCGTGGCCAGCTGGCAGACCAATCTGACATTTCAGCCTGTGCCCTTCGAGGAAGGCCGCGCGCACAGCTCGGTGCGGGTGCACCGAGGGGCATACGAGGTCAGCCTTGTTTCCATCCCGTATACGGGGGGGCGGGTAGCTGCACCTCAAAACACAATGCAATCCTTATGCGTGGCTACCCCATTCCTCCTGCTATCCGCTTCTGCACAGCTCAAATCTGACCCTGCCTCTTTGCCCCACTCCAGAACCTCGACTCCTGGCCCGCCCCTGCACGCTCCTCGACGAATCAGCCGGCTCTTGGGCGGCCCGTGGCACACAATTGAGACGAGGGGTGGAACCGGCAAAGGAGGGATCCCAGCCTGACCGTTGGCAGCTTACAGCATGCGTGCTGATATGGGGGTGCCACCACGTGCAGGTTGCGGAAGCGTTGTACGCGGTGCTGCTGCCCCTCGCGCAGGAGCACTGGGCAAGTCACCCGGAGGCCAAAGTGGCGATCACGGGGCACTCCCTCGGGGGCAGCCTCGCAACGCTGCTGGCGCTCATGCTCTTGCTGCGCGCGCCAGCTGGCGAGGACCGCAGCCGCCGGATTTGCCCGGTCTTCGTGTTTGGTGCCCCGTATGTGCTGACCGGAGGCAACGACCTGCTGTGCTCCCTCGGTGCTCCCCAGCGCCATGCCCGCCCTCTCCGAACCTCCCTGCGCTGGGGCAAGGTATCGCATGACACCTCGCTCGCCTCTCGGCGGGATGCGAGTAGACACGTCGCCCCCCCAAGCCCATCGGGCATTAGCGGACAGCACAATCTTCGCTGCAGCCGGGTCTCAGTGTTGCAGCGCATGAACCATTGGGTGGGCATTTGGCAGGGCTGTCGCAGGACTTCCTTCAGTCAGTCGTCATGGGCAATGACATCGTGCCACGCGCCTTCAGCTGCTTCTACCCCCGGTGCGCACCACCCCCTCCCGACTTGCCGCGCCCTCAGCTGCTTCTACCCCCGGTGCGCACCACCCCCTCCCGACTTGCCGCGCCCTCAGCTGCTTCTACCCCCGGTGCGCACCACCCCCTCCCGCCTTGCCGCGCCCTCACTGGTACCCTCGCGCTTGCTTTGCCATGTGAACGAGGGCCGGAAAGTGGGGCGGAAAGCAGGTGGGCGCAAAAGCTATTGGAGATGGCCCCGAAGCCGTTCCAGGCCGACCCTCGCGCGCACCCGGGGTTCATCCAGAACCAAATGTTCTACCCTCCCATGGGGTCCATGCTGATGCTCCAGTGCGGCCATGGGTCCCAGCACCCGTTGCTGCCTCCGGGCCCTGGATTTTATCACCTCAAGGTGCGGTTTCCTTCTCACAGCGGCCACTTCCCGCAAGGCCCCCTCTCTCCCAGCAGCGGTCCGCAGTCAGCCTCACCGAGCGCAGGGCGCAGGCGGCCGGAGGCGCTTGTGTGCCGCGAGCGCCCTCGATGACCGCGCGTGGGGCATGCAGGAGGAAGCGGTGGCAACCGAGACTGACACCACGCAGGAGGAGCTGGAGCTGCAAGATCTGCTGGAGAGGAAGATGAGCAATGACATCAACTTCGACATGGGCTACTGGACGGGTGCGGTTGGATGCACGCCTCTGGCTTGAACTCAAGAATGTATCGCGGCTGCGGCAACAACCCTCTTCTTGGGGGTGTCTGCACTGCGCCCTGTTCAATGGGTGGGCTGCTGAAACTTGTGGAGGGACAATCGCTGCTCAGTGCACACCTTATCGAGGGCAGGGAGGAGTACACACCTTATCGAGGGCAGGGAGGAGTGCACATCTTATCGAGGGCAGGGAGGAGTGCACACCTTATCGAGGGCAGGGAGGAGTACACACCTTATCGAGGGCGTGGAGGAGTGCACATCTTATCGAGGGCAGGGAGGAGTGCACACCTTATCGAGGGCAGGAGGAGTACACACCCTATCGAGGGCAGGAGGAGTACACACCTTATCGAGGGCAGGGAGAAGTACACCTTATCGAGGGCAGGGAGGAGTACACACCTTATCGAGGGCGTGGAGGAGTGCACACCTTATCGAGGGCAGGGAGGAGTACACACCTTATCGAGGGTAGGGAGGAGTACACACCAGAGGGCTTGGCGTGAAGGCAGAGGAGACACTGGAAGCTGAGCAAGGCCAAGAAGCAGTAGACATCGGGGGGCATCGCGGGCATCGGCGGGCATCGGCGCTCGTGCCAGCTGCGCGCTCGGACAGTGATGTGCAGCGGACGCCGGCGCTGCGCAGATCCTGGAACATGCTGGGACTACGACCCCGTTGTGTACAGTGACGAGCTGCAAGCACCGGATGACAGCAAGGACAACTCGGACACCGCTGCTGCTTCTGGCAACGTGTCTGGCATGGAGCTGGAACTGCAGGTAACGATTTGCTTGGCTGAAATTACACAGCCTTGCAGTGTCCTTGTTCCCATCCTGGCACGTGGTGCCTGCCAGCTTCCCTTCGGGCCACACGCGCGGGCGTGTCGTGGAGCCCGAGCGGTGCGCGGCGCCCGTGGACGATATTGCGCACGTGGCATGGTCCGCTTCCTTGCTAGTTACTACAGGGGGACACGAGCCTGAGATGCTATTGTAAAAGGTGTTCTAGCTGCCCAGTTGTCAAAGAGAGCAGTAGAGAATACAAGAAGCACACTCGTCCAGGGGAGGGGAGGGGCCGAGGGATACACTAGGCGCACTCACAGAGGGGAGGGGCGGGGGGGCTGCCCGAGCTCTCAGGACAGCGCAGCCAGGGACCCCGACAACCGCATCGCGCAGCTAGCTACATTAACGCAGGTGGCTGCCTCCCGCGCGCTGCCATCTTGTGCGTCTTGCGACATTCTCTCATGTCCACCTGTGCCAGTTTCTCGCAACACAGCCTGGCACTCCCTTACAATTCTGGCCTTGCCGAGGTGGTTTGCGACCGTGCCACAACTCTCTGCCAGAGCGCCGTTCTGTGTATGACGGTGAGATGGGAATTGCGCGGCTTGATGGATGACAGAAATCTTACACTCTGACCAAGAAGTTTGTGATCAGTGCCATCGAGCTCGACAGCCTCCTGGAGGAGAGCGCCTTGGAGGAGTCCCGCGCCGGCGGGGGGAGGAGGAGGGAGAGCCGGGCGATGCGCCTGCCGAAGGCCGGGGAGACGGGTGGTGGGGAGTCAGAGTCGGGAGCGCTCTGAGGGTGGTTCTGAACTGGCCACATCCGCTGACAGTGCTTTCTGATCCGGGCGCATATGGGCCAGACGGCAGCATTTCACGGCACCACAACCCTGTGAACTACCTCAAGGTGCGGCCCCTTGTTAGGCCTGAGGCCTCAGCTGATGTCGGCGGCATGATGGATGAGGAATGAACCTGTGATCTGGCGCGGCTGCGTAACCCCTCACAGCACTGTCAAATCTGCCCCGCGCGAATTGCAAAACCTAAACTGAGCGCTGATCTGTCATTTACTTTGGAACACTTTAACTGTGGCTTCTAGTTGCCGCCGCAAGTGAGGGTTCCACATAGAGGCCGAATTTGGCATTGAGGGACTGGCGGTGGCATGCGGACTGACAGGCGCTCGGGTATGCACGCTTGAGGCCCAACTTGGCATCGAGGAATGCCAAGTTAATGTCGCCAACGTCGAAGAATAACGAGCAGCGGTCTCGGGGAGTAAGTAGCGGCACATCATTCCGACCTTCTGACCTTCTTGAGTAAAAGGGGATGCATGTTCCACGAAAGGCTGCAAGCCTGATTGCGCAGCTGGCACATTCTTTTGATTCCGGACACATTTATCCCTCTCAATAAGTAAAATTATAAGAGTTCAAACTTTGTGTGTTGCCACGAAAAAGGGAAACGAGACGTGAAACGGCCGCGAAGCAGCCATTAGCGATCTTGAAGTGTATCACATGAACAAGAAGCAACAAAACCTGGATTAAACACCATGTCAGAGCTTGTGAGAAATGCGTCGTCACAAGTGAAACGCGTGAGATAAAAGGAGTTCAGAAACATCATGAGCGCACTCATCCAATAGTAATCTTGGTAGTTACCAGCTTGGGCAGTTATATGGCAATGCATGCCTAAATAAATGGCAGTCATCCATTCACATTGGTGGACCACAAAGTACCTATCATTCCCAACTCAAAGAGCATGCGTTCAGTTACAGTACATATCTTAGTGTGCCCTGTCTACATTATATTGTTTTTAAATGTGAAAATTAGAACAACATACCGAAGTGAAATAAAATACTTCGTCACCCGTTGGAAATTTAAAACAAACAATGTCCTTGATTACATAGTTTCCGGTCGCATCATCCCGATTGAAACAAACAAACTATATCAGTTAATTGAAAATATTAAATATCGCCCACCTCGATCGGAAAACAAACAAAGTGCAAAAAGACAATAACGCTCACCAGGCCACACACTGATGTGTGTGTGGCGAATGCGGGCCCCGCGAGATGAATGAACCGAGGCAAACCTTCGTAAAGTGCTGCAATCATTATGCAAACGATGTGGCAAGACCGCTCTCGGAGAAATGGCAAAGCGTCGGACGTTCGAAAGTACTGCAGTGCACCGGCCGCGGCGTTTGGCATGAGGTCCCACCCTTACAATGTACACTTGTAAGAGACGAGTTTTGGGGAAATGGCACTCACTTTAACCCCCAAATTACCGACTTGGTCCAAAAGTGGTGTGTGTGGGGGACTACCCACTATGTGGCGAAAATGGGTGGGGGGAGGAGGGACTACCCACTAACGGCCAAGTCCCCCCCCCACACACTCTGGCGACTGCATCTGAGCCACCGCCCATACGACACAATCTGAATTCTGTCTACAAATTTGGGTATAAAATGTGATGAAACTGCGATTTTTTTTCAGAAAATCCTTGTGGGTTAGATGGATATCGCGTCCACGTCACGTACGCGAGATCCCCGGATCGAAACCGTGTGCTGTCACCGCTATTCCGTCACCGGCTGTCTTTTGTGAAAAATGTATATGGTAATTTCTAAAAATAGCCGTCGAAAAAGGCTAGTGGGGGGTGGGGCGCACTACCGACTTGGGACTCTGACTTCCCCCTTGGGGGGGGGCCAGACTTCGGCCACCGAAGTTTGGCGGGCGGTGGGGGAGGGGGCTACCCACTTGATATCAAAATCGCCTATAAAAAGTGAGCCCTCGGCATTTCAGAAAAACTTTTCTATAAAGGGATTTCCTCGAATTGGCTATCCGGCTGAGTGTGCAAACACAGTTAGGTTTTGGTATATAAAACTGAATATAGAAGTGAAAAGAGAGAGAGAGAGAGAGACATATATATATATATATCCTATCGGAAACCTAAACCTCGATCGGTGAATACGGTGACCGGTGATATACCTAGCGTAGCGTAGGGGTAGCGACATTTGCACCCGAGTAACTACAAAATATAGCGGTATGGCAGGGGTCTACACCAAGACTCCCGGGAGAGTTGTCGGGCAGATTCCATTACTATGAATTTTCGCTTTGGGTTCGTTTGATTGGATCCTTCTTGGGATTGAGTGTCCGGTTGTAACAAGGTATTTTGGGGTGGACATTTGTCATCGATGCTCGATGCGAAACTCACTCATCATGTAGATTGTAAAACACAATCAGAAGGATCGAATTTTCGAGTTGATAACACCTGCTATATTCAGATTACTGAGACGTCAACCTTATGGGAGCATCCGCAGATCGCAAACTCGAAACTGGACCGCACTCGTCGGCTCGATGCGATGGAGACAACGCACACGCGGCGCGTCCCACCCGATCATACGCGGACGGTGCGGTGCCATTGATATTGTAATTTGTTCGCATTCTGATTCTCGATACTCCATACAGCATAGTGTATTGTACTGATTCCCGAGGCTCACCCTCGCCGAGTGTCCAGACTGAGACCCCACGTCCAGTGTGAGTGTCTGTGTGGAGGGAACAGCTCGACGACGACGAGCGTAGTCAAATTGCCATGCAAATCGGAGGAGGAGGTTATGCATCTTATTATAATGGATCCGAATTGGATGGAGGACATCGATCCCACCAATCTACACATGTAAGGGGTACTATCTTACCGTGACGCCGAACGCCGTGTATGTGTTACGCCGCATTTTAATAATAGGCTGTTGACACGAATATGCCCTGTTGCCATCAGACCGAAATTTCATAATACCATACAAATCGAAATGCTTCTATGCTGTTATGGCATTCGGACTTTCTACGACATGGTCGGCTAGACCGTTGCTTGTTAAGGTGCATATGAAGACATACGTGTTCGGTCGTGCTTGCAACCAAGTTCTTCTTGGCCCATCGTTAGGCACATTTTGAGCTATCGAATGCCTTGATAGGGGGTGTCGTCTAAGGGCTCCAAATGGGCGTTTGTGGGGGGTAAATCGATCGATTTCAATGTCGGATCCGCGTGAGATAACAACATAGGCGTTTATGTTAAATGTAGCATTTGTGATGTTCATTTCCGATTTTGTATCCTCAATCCTGAGCCCAAAAAGGGGGGGCTTTGAAGCCGTATCTCTATCTGGCGTCAATCGAATGTCACACGACATCGACATCGACAGTCGAGTGCCGATTTGTGATTAAGAAATTAGAACACAAACATCTGTGACAGTATAGGCGGGTGTACCCTTATTATCAGTGTACCCTTATTATCACTATATCCGTGGGCGATGCCTTGCGGCGATATATAGCCCAAACCCCGTTATCCCAAGTTGACTTTTGAGTAAATTTGGAAGCCCAAACGCCCCATATATCGGTCGATGCTCTGATTCGCCTTATCTGGTGCGAAAACCCTAAAAATGGTGGACTCCTCAGCCGGTAAAAATCCCCCCTCCTTCTAAAACCAATAGCAGACCTTCATCTAACTCGACAAGAAGTTAAAATTACTTTTTTGGGGTGTATGGAAGATGGTTTATCCACGTGGCTTGGTGCGCATCGCAATACAGCGCTTGAACTGGAGTGTGCAAGTTCACCCTGTATACGTGATAATAAGGGTACAGTGTCACTCTTGAATCCTTGAGAACCTTGAAGCCTGTATCCTAAAAACCTTGGCCCTGACGTCCACGTGCAACGACTGGGAAACATTTTCATGTTCCAGCGTATCTTCTTGCGGCGCAATACACGGAGATATTGGCTGCGAAGGCGGGAAACGCGTTCCTTGCTTGAGGTACGTCGACGGAAGTGCCTCACCCTATCCCGCCATCATGGGGCGGGAGGACGAGCTATACAACACCCCCCCGCGCCCCGCGTGTATGGGCGGGCAAGCAAGGGGTGCCCATGTCGGGGTATCGGTCAAATTAGTCCCATGGGGTCCCAATGGGTCCAAAACATCCCGCTATAGGGGTCCATACCCCCTGCGGGTCGCACTTGAGGGGGCTCATTCCACGGGAAGCTCACTGCCGAAATCTGGCTTTTTCCGATTTTCGCCCGTTTTGGTGGGGCGGCTTGCGCCCATCCGGGGGGGCATGTGGCGACATGGTAGGTGGTTGCAGGGCTTTGTACACGTCAAACTACATCTAAATGGTAAATTTTGCCTATGGTATCGCACCGTGGCCGCCCGCGCGGCCCACCTTGGGTGCGTGCCGCCGGCGCGTGCACTGCAGAAAGCACCCCCCCGCGCCCCGCGTGTATGGGCGGGCAAGCAAGGGGTGCCCATGTCGGGGTATCGGTCAAATTAGTCCCATGGGGTCCCAATGGGTCCAAAACATGCTAATATTTGAGAGTTACAACCGTTTATCCAGTTCTTATTACTGGATTTTCACTTGATAATAAGGGTACACTGCTTTTTTGAGTGACAATGCCTCGGAGACCCCTAGAGCCGGCCAAACCCCAAACAGCATGTTTGACCAAAATGGGGCGGTTTTGAGGTCTAAAATATCAAAAAAATCCATCGCCCATGATGCCATACCGCGCGCGCGGCTCCACACCGCTACACCTTAAAAAAGGTGATAATAAGGGTACACCCGCCTATACAGTATAAACGTGTTCTAACATGAATTGAAACATCAAGATCATTCGACACAAGTTCAATGAATTAGCGCTCATACCCCGAATTTGTTTTCGCCCTCAGAAAAACGGGAGGTATGGCGATGTATGGCTGCGGGACAGCGCGATGCATATCTTCTGTTCGAAACGAAAGTAACACAAGATTCATGATTGGAACTCTGTGCTTACGTGAAGCGAATGAGGTGCGCAGTGATTTGTGCCTTGAGCTCTCTTCTTACGAAGTCGCGCTTCATAACGTTGCTGTTTCTGTTGCAGATTCATGTGATCGATTACGATGCAGAGAGCGAAGCCGTGAAGTGCGTCAATTTGATACCACATCAGCACGAAATATGGCATCTTGCACCTTGCCCGTTCGATCCTGTGAAGCTCTTCACTTGCTACAACACAGGTACTGTGTCTTGTGGATCTTTTTTATTGAGCTGTTGCGCGTATGCTCACCATTCCCGGTTTGATTCTCTGAAAATCAGGATCGAACTATATGTCGACGCTGTGGGAAGCATCACCTGCTGACAGGTGAGGCGATGCCCTTTCACGAATACGGACTCAGGGGCCTGCACCGTGTAAGACCTATCACTTAAATACTTGACATTATCCCAAGGGTACTATGCGACGAGTCTTTCAATTTTCTTTTACGGCGTCGATATCCCGCTTCTGCGTTACCCTCTATCAAAACGCAAGTTGACACGCTCAAGAAGGTCTATTGAGATGTACAAATTCCCTGAGGCCTCTTTGCCGCAGGATCTCCGCCAGTGTACTCCCGATGAAAAAAATTGTGGTCTCAACTCTTACGAATATTGGGGCGTGTGCGTCTTTTCCAGCAGTGGAAAAGGAAGTCTGAAAGAGCTGACCACTTTGGAGGGCCTCAAGACTCCTATACGAAGGTATGGTGCACAACACGACTTTTTACTGGGAGGCCTCAGTCAGAATCTGGAAGTGCATTTCGAGGAAAAGTCTGTCGCTCGACGTTGCCGTCTATACCGTTGAGGCATGAAGCAGTATATTCCTGGCGTCCTGGGAGCTGTCCAGAAAGCCAACTTCTCTCAGCTTCGAAGAGTGTTCCGTACGCGCGTTTCTCATGGTTTAAGCGGCGTGTCCCTAAGATACGCCACAGTCCTTTCGAGCTGCGCCGTGGAGGCTACGCCTGTGAAGCAGTAGCGCTGCTGTTGTGTTCCATCTGTTGCATGAAGAACGCAACTGCATGCACTGTCGCCGAAGGTTATCCTTACGGCTAAGTCACGGGCGTTGCGCAGCATGTTGTGGAGCCCGAAAGATGCACCGGCGGTGCTCAGTGTGGAGGAAGAGGCCCTGCGTACTTGGAGCTTGGATGGCAGTCGAGCTGTGGTGCGTGGGAAGGCCCTTAAAGTACACCGTCCCCAAACACTGCTGGATTGTGTATAGATAATGTGAGTTCTTTCTTCAGTGTTTCCGAGAAACGTAGAGCGCAGTGGCAGCGATCTTGCAAGCTTTGTTGAAACTCGGTGAATCACTTTGCGAAGTCTCTTTACACCTATCTCCACGACGCCCCTTGCCGGCGAACGCCGCTAACTCACGCAGCGCGACGTGTGCCTGTGAGCAGGCTACAGCGAGCAGTCAGCAGGCTGAAGAGCTGCAGCATGGGTTGTGGGCCGCCGCCTGGGATCCACACGATCTAAACGCTGTCGCGACTGTATCTGGGAATTCGCTCGCATTCTGGGATCTTCGAACCATGCAGTGAGAGCACCCTTCGGCCCGCGCCTTGCCCAAGCCGAATGCCTTCGGGCCGCGTGAGTGGTCTCCTGTTTGTGGTGCGGGTTTTCCCGCAACGGGCGACTGTGGCACCGTTGCAGTGTAAACCGCGCTCGATCTGGCTACAGCCCAGGACCTACGGCAGTGTACGATCCTCATTTCTAACTTTAAGAAGAACCAAATACCGCCCGCTGCTGGGGCTTTCGTATTCTCTGCCTCATCCTCCGTTAAGCGTTGGAGAATTTGATCGTGGGTTTCCACGTTCGGAATACTCACCGACTCCAGCGCCAATCTCAAAGCTTTCACCTGTATGTATGCATGCACTAGAAACGGCGCTCTCTCAACGGCGCGCGACACTTTCCTGTTACATCGGGTTGTAGTGTCCCGCATCTGGAAGGAGCGCACCAAGTAGACCTGTAGCTGGCCGAAACGAGTTAAGGCTGAATCGTGTTCGTCTGCACTCGGAATCCAGGCGAAGTCAAAGCGTGGAGCAAGCGCACAGCAATGCGTTAAGAGACGTGGACTTCAATCCCAAGCACGAGAACCACCTGGTACTGTCACAACCTTGACGTTCCGCCCGGCGCCGGCTTCGTGTAGGCAGCTCTCGAGTTTGATGCCTCGCTGCCACGCAGGATGGTGCACACTAAGTCCTGGAACGTGGCAGTGACCGTGTGAACGTGGCAGTGAACGTGG
>LGRX02015932.1:32114-61727 GCA_001247695.2 Cymbomonas tetramitiformis | reverse complement strand
CGGAAAAATAATTAATATAGAATAAGTTTTCTTAATCTTAGAATAACCCGTTTTCATCGTTAATTTAGAATAAGTTTTCTTGATGTCATCCGGCTATGACCGGTGGTCCTTTTCACGACTCCTGTTCAAATAATGTGCACACGCAGGTCAAACGCTGTAGTTCCCGCTTGCCATCACGAGGAAGCCTCCAAAAAGCTTCAAGAAGGTTTGTCTCACTTGTGATAATGGTGGGCGCCGTTGTAATAGACACTCCCGGCGTGTTCTGCTTGAAAATAAGGCCCCCCACTATCAACCCACAGCTTTCAAAGGCACTGTATTCGACGAGTATGTCCAAACTGGCTTCCGGCTAAAGTTTACAGACACTGTGAACCTATGGGAGAGTGACGATAGTGACGGTAACCCTATATGGGACTTTCGTAACCGCTATGTGTATCTCGAATACACGGAGGGTATGCCTTGGGGAGGGGTTGTACCTTCACGTGGGAACTGGGGATATTCACCGTGCCAGCGACACTTGTTCTCTGGGTCGTTTCCCTTGTTTCACTACACTAACCATGTTGCAGGGTGGCAACTCGACGATATTTTGCAAACTTTCTTATCGGTGTTATACAACCGGGAAAGAAACATGTCATACATGGCTCGATTCTTGTATTGGTTATCACTATTAGCTACTAGGGAGCACCGTAGCGTCCACCATTGCTCAGCGGGCGCTATGCTTACAATTAGGCAATGTGGAAACACTATTGGCAAACTTTGTGCAAGTTGTGCTTCAGAACTAACTGTGCACAATAGGGGGTACGATTTAAGGCACGAATGGTGTGCTTCATCACCTACGGGGGTGAGTCTATGCAAATACGTTATGGTTGACTCTCCTGTTTTCGCAGAGGAGTACTCACCTTGCACTGTTGTACGTTAAATATAATGTGGTGGCCAATACACCGGGGCTGGTTTGCTTAGACGCCTATCATACATTTTGTATAAAGTAACGCAATAGCGCACTCCCTCAAAACCTTCAGAAGCTACTCTATGTTTGCACCGCGCATCGCACTTTAAAACCTTATGGCTTTCAGAGAATTGGAGAAGGGTGCCCTTGCTATCCTCTCTAGGCGACTCCATCTCCAGAACCGCGTTCTTGTAGTTTCCAAGAAAAATTATGTATTGATGTGACACATCTTTTCTGTCCTCGTGTCGCTTCACTTCGCACTTCCCGGCTAGCATGCACGACACATACAAGCACCAATCGCCGTCTCGCTTGTAATCCGCGTCTATTATTTCTAAGATTTGACCTGCTAGGATGTAAAGCTCTTTCTTCCAATACGGCTTGCTTGCACTTGTTAGCGGATCGTCCATGTAAACTCCTTTTTTCTTGTGCCAAGGGTGGGGCGTCCCGAAAGCACATGTGCCATCTAGCTTAGGGGCAAACCCCTCTTGCTGCACTGTTCTCCCCATGTTAAACCACCACCCAACATTCCAACCCTCCTTCCCTCCTTTCTTGCCTTTTGCCTCGTTTGCGCAGCCACGCTCTATTATCTTGCACGTTTGTGCATGCAACGTTGCTTCAAATTCCGTGAGTAGCACCTTTAGCCTTTGGTTATCACTTATGAGCACCGGCCGCCTGTTTCCGCGAATCCCACAAAATAAGTCCTCGATCCTTGAAAGATGCAACGTTGTGCTCTACGCCATCATAAATAAAAGGTACGCTCCCAGCACTTTCCGGGTATCCTCTGTCTTTGTACAGCAATTTGTGAAACTCACTAACACTTTTCTTTAGTAAAACTTTTGTTGTCGCTGAGTTGAAAAAAATATACCAGGCTTCAACTTCTCCTAAACTACGGTCGAACCCCGGATACTTTGCAGGCGGTAGCAAAATCTTTAAGCCAAGTCTTTGGAACGCACTAGCTCTACTATCCCCAACCACAGGACGTTCGAACGAATGCGATCGTGGCGTTGGATTGAAGACACGCAGCTAACAAAGGTTCGCACTTCCCTCTTGCATATGGCAAGGACGATATTATGATGTCTACTTGCGGGTTGAATTCTTCCCACTTGATTTTCTCTAAGTCTAGGCGTCTTATGCCTTTCGCAGGATGCTTAACGCTTAGAAAGATCGTCTTCGGTTTGAACCGAACTAGGTTGTTGTAAACGTAGCGAGGTCCCTTACCGCAGCAAAAATCGCCATTTTTTTTTCGTGAAACAAATTGCCAATAACTGCTAATAGAGGCGTGTATTGTTGTGCGATTGTGGGATAAAAACTAGTGTCTTTATCACATACCCTTGGTATCGTTATTTTAAATGGTAAATTTTTCAGAGGAGCACACCTCGTTGAAAACGCACTCCGTTTTCGTTTCGGAAACAACTTGCTCGCGTTGTCGTCGTTTGCATTGTCGTTCGCATTGTCGTCCACAACGCGCTCCGTTGTTTCATACGGTTCAATCTCGTCGCATGTCGCAACCTCCGCGTTCACATTGTTTTGCCCTATGGGTTCAGTAGGTTGGCATATATCGGAGAGTGTTGGCGACTGTATTGAATAAAAGATTTCGTCTACCCATGCGTCGTAAGCTACAATTGTATTATGCCTATCACAGCATACTTCGAGCCCGCTGTCTGTAGGTCGGATTGAAGCTAACGCGGAAAAAAATAAAGCCAGTTGACCTTCTTTAATTGCTTGCTCACTTCCTAAGATATGTACGTAATATGATTTCAACAAAATCAAAAGCTCTCCAACTTTATATTGCGAATACCCATTTCTTCCACCTGTGGACTCGAGTTGCGCAGGCCAGTAAATTGGGCGTATCTCTTCGAGCTTTGCATACGGTCCCAATATCATTGCGACTACTCGCCGTAAATCTTGCTTGCTAGGTGCTTTCGGACAGCATACACCGCACTTATCACGAGGCATCTTTTAGTTAGTCACAATCGGTCGTATATCGGCAACTTGTTTCTCAAAGTATTTCCCCCTTGCAACTTTCCGAGTCGCGCCAAAAACCGTTAGATTTTAATCGAACGGTATCCCAGTTATTCACGGCCGTGAATTTTAGATTCACGGCCGTGAATCTTTCCGAATGGAACCAAAAACCGTTCGATTAAAATCTAACGGTTTTTGGTTCCATTCGGACATATGGAATTCACGGCCATGAATCTGGAAGGGGTAAGGCGGGCGCATGCACCGTTTATCGCCGTCGTCCCGAACTCCCCGTCGCGTGACACAGCACCCGTGTGAAGGGCATGAGATGAAAACAGGTCGGTCATATATCCCTGTCATTCACGGCCGTGAATCTTTCCGAATGTAACCAAAAACCGTTCGATTAAAATCGAACGGTTTTTGGTTCCATTTGGATATATGGAATTCACGGCCGCGAATCTGGAATTCACGGCCGTGAATATGCAAGTTAGTGGCGCTTTTATTTCCTTTAGTGAAAGTTGAAATTTATTATAACCCGAACGTAAATCGTAACGACTATGGAACAATCAACACTTGCCGAGATCTGCGAATGCGGACAGTTAAACAAGAAGGGAAAGCTCATTGAATGCAAGCAAGACCCGTCGACTATGGACCACGAGGGCAAACGCTGCACCCGGGTAAAAAGAGGCAAAGGCGAGCTGCGATGCGCAAAATGCAGCGGACAGTCAAAGAAACCCGCAAGAGGCAAAGAAAAATATTTGGACGACTTCGATCGTACGCGAGCAATAGGCTTCGCAAACAACTTCGTGGTGTCTTTACCCGAAGACACGCGACAACATCTGGAAAGGCGCTCTTCGCTTATGTGGCGTGATGCGTTGAACAAGGTGCCGGATTGGGACAAACTTCCTAGCGGAATGGTAACCCTTACCGGAGGAAAGCTAGAGGTGTTTCATGAAACCGCGAAACACGGGGGGGGGGAAATCTTGACGGACTTCTACGACAACTTCCTCGAGGACGAAGATCGGAAGCACTTGAACGTCTTCGTCAACGAGTTAAACCTACGTAACTCGTACACCGTCGAGAACCAAGCGTTTTTAATCAACGACAACCTGGTTGCGGAGAAATCGGGGAAGGTCCTCTCCTCCCTTACGGGGTGGCAACCTTGGCACTTGGACCAGCCACTGAACCAACCTCTCACCGAACGCCCTCATCACTTGGCCATTGTGGCCTACCTTGGCCCATCATTCCCAACAAGGTTGTGACAGGTTTTGTTGTGCACTAACACCGTCCTTCGATGCGTCGGTTGAGCTCCTAGGCCAATCGACGCAAGGGGCATTGCAATTGAACTGCGATGTCCAATTCCACGAGCAGCGCGCCCTCATGCTCTCGAAGGAAACCCTCGACGCGTATGCAAGGAACGTTGGGGGAAAGGAGAAAGTGGGATTGGGCGACTGCGCGGTGGTGGGAGGGGTACACCAAGGGGTGGCCAATGCGGATGGCACGCCCCGGGTGGTGTTCTCCGCGAACTTGGCGTTGAAGGGCGTGGCTTCCTACGACCCTGATGTTCAGCTGAACCCCGTGAACTCGGCCTTACATTGGGGTTATCTCGACTTCGTTACGAAGGAGTTCGTGAAGTACTTTCTAGCGGGCACAGACCTCACGAACACGGTGGACGAGGAGCATAAGAAAGCCCTGAAGGTTTTGGCACGCGATGTTGAGAAAGCCTTAGACAAAGCCGCGAAGGGACCCGTAGGGAAGGAACAAGCCAAGCGAAAGCGTACATAATAGGCTTACATAATGCTGTACTTTCGAGACGTGTATGCCATGCTTGGACACTAGCTCAATAGGTGAAAAAACATGTACACTTACAAGTTTATGCATATTATTACTTGTTTTTGCAAACAAATATTATTTGTTTTACTTGCTCGTTATCGTTACTAGTCTGTGCTAATTCGTTATATTCTATATTAGCTCGAACTTGACGTTCAAACGTTCATAAATATTCAAACTTGCATTGCGCTCGTGCCTCTCGAGAGGCACCACCATCCTCTGACAAGTTTTAGCGCACTTGCTGCACAACTTGTACGACACTAGGGAGGTGAATTTTCCATCGTCGTCGTTTCCATGGTCGTGGAAAACAATGCGAGTGGTTGCGATCTCCTCGCACCACACCCACGCACCCTGCTTGCGGTTGGCGACAGCGTAGTGGTCGAGCATTGGGAAACAATCGAAAGGAAACTCTAATGGCCAAACGCCAGCCTCCCCATACTCAACCATGCATATGAGGACCTTATGCAACTCGCACCGCTTGTTGGGGCGAGTGAGTCCATAGTGGGGATCCTTCGTAGGGTTCTCGTCTTCCCCGCGGACCACGACGTGCTTTTGCCAAAGCGCTTGGCAATTGTACGGGGCGGGTAGGTAGCCTCTGGAAGATTGATAGTCCTCGTCCCTATTTATTACTCTGTTCATTTTTTTATTTGCGGGCTAAGACTTAGTCAAATAGGTTTAGTCAAATACAATAGCGTCTATAACGTATATGGTATAAGATATCGTATAGCGTGTACTATATAATAACATATCACGTTGTTCGCATATATACTCCCTTGTGTTCGCATCTTACTATCACTTATCGACCCAAGGAAACTTTGTTAAAGTACGAAACAAGTATGCCCCAACCATGTTGCGACCACTGCGAACGGAAAGCGTGGCTCCGCGCTCGGTTCAACCGGGACTTGCAAGACCTGCAACAATCTTTCGCCAACAATTTTGAAGGGTACCCCGACCACGAGCGGTTCCTTGCAAGGTGGGCGGTAGTGGGTAGGGACCTAGCCGATATTCCCTTGCCACAACCTGACCGGCTCACTTGCAAAAGTTGCTTCAAGAACATTTGGCTACCACATGCTACCACGGATATTTACTTCACCTCCTGGGCCAAGTGGGAATTTTTATAAAGTAAAGCAAAGTAGAGCAAACTAGATTGATTCAAAAAAATACTTGAGAATAGTGTGTACACAAAATATTAATACTTGCTATTACACGTATGTACACCTTAAGAAAATTGTCTATTCCTTAGCTACGCATAGTCCGCACAACCATGTTCCTGCTGGGATCTTGCTTAGGCTTGGACGCAAGCAAAAAATATGGAAGCCCTTATTGCACACGTCGCATAACAGCATTTCATCTCCGTTGTCTTCTTCACCGCACAGTTCGCACGATAAACTTTTAGGAACTTGCTGCGAGCATCTAGCTTCCATGTCTAGCTCTACCACCTCGCGCGCTCGCTTGGATGCTTCCCGTTTCAGTTTCGCGGTGATCTTCCCAAGGGGTTGCCTTTTCAAGGCGCCAACCGGTTTTCTCGGGCGTCCCACTTGTGGGTGTCGGCCAATTATGTCGAGACGTTTTTCAAGAGGCGCCTTAAACTTCCCTTTGAATAAGCCAACAGCAATACTACATGCACACGTGACGCTCTCCGCGTAGATAGGGCACATACACCAGTGGTGCCCAAATTCGGTGACGTTATTAGCGTCCAATGGTCGTAAGATCACAAAAGACTTGTAGGTGTTCATGAACTGCTCGAAGGTGACAACCGTCGCTGGAGGGTGTTCAGGGTCGCGCATAAGGGCGAGGAACTTTACCACAAGGGGAGCAATCTCTTTCCTTTTATCCGCGATAGTGGAAGCACTTAACTTCTCGAAGGTCTTAAGGGAGGGAACGACATAGGAAGGACGGTCTGTAACCCCCAAGACGCCGGTCGTGCGCGTCATAAGCTCGAGCATGTTGTTGTCAATCATAAGTAGCGCCTCCCGCCAAATAGCTTGTGTAATAACTGGAGTCGTAGGTATTGGGTGTTGCCCGTCGTAGATCGTCTCCTCGTGCATGTATTTTAGCGCAGAAGGATGGAATACCTCGAGTTGGAGTTGCTTACGCAGGGTCATCTCGTCTTTCACGTGTCTATTCACGCACTCGGGACTATTCTGCGTAGATTGGATCCAATGCATGAAGCCAAGAACCCACCCACCCCACTTGCCCCACCAAGTCTCCACGAACCAGTTGCAAATATACTCTTCATCACGCTTGTATAGATCGATGAAGAGCTTGAATGCACTATCACGAGCACCAACGATGGTGATGTTGTGTATATCCGTAACGCCCTGCTTGAAGCCGTTAACGTTATGCGCGTCGTTGAATAGCGCGGTCTTCTCGTTAAGCTTCATCATGCAATGCGACCAACATATCCCTTGCGTAATCTCTTCCGCGACAAGTGTACAGAGGTTCGTAGGTAACCTCAAGTGCTCTAGAACATGCGTGATGGTTTCCGGAAGCTTGGCGTTAGCGTTGAAGAAAGCGAGGGAGTGATCCAAAGTATGATAACGAGGTTGCCACACTTTCTGGAAACCAAGTTGCATAGCCGCGATCAAGCAAAAGTCCACTATTTGCGAAGCATAGGCGTCCTCGTGCGATTTGATGGCGAGCGCCCCGAGACGAAAACGCTTATCCAAGTACGAAGACCCGTTGCATTCAAGGGGTAAGCCTTGCCAGTTCGTCTTGTACGTGTCGTCGCGTGAGCGGTGATCCTTTGCGAGAAGTACCTCGAGTTTCCCCCAAGTGGTGTAAATCACGCACCACCTTTTGCGTTTCTGCGCTGCGACATAATCCTTGACGAGTTCGGTGTAGTTCTTGTAAAGGGCACGCAAGTTAAACTTCCCTTTGTAAAACCTTTTCGAACGCGTACTCCACCCTTGGACGACAAGCATGTTCTCTAAGATATGCACGAAGTACTCAGCAGACTCGCAAGCAAGAATTGAGATGAAATGTGCTTGAAGGTTCCGTTCATAAACGGAAAAGTCTTCATTCCAACCCGCCAGCTTCCAAGTATTAAGCTCATCTTGGGTTGCTTGGGCTTCGAAAGGAATAGGAGGTAGGGTGTTCGCGGAATTCTCGGCGTAATGTTCCACGGTTTCGAAGCCGCTCGGTTGGAGTACTTGTCCTTCAAACATGCAAAGCGTCCCCGCCGTTTTGCGATCGGTCACGGGGATGGCCAACAAGTTGGAGGTCTGGCAAACCTCCATGAACTGACCGCATGTCTTTATGGTTCTAAGCTCCAAGATTTGTTTGCGATTGTTGTACACAAAGCTCTTTATGACCTTGTAATCAACGACGTCATCGTCTTCCATGGCTGTGGTGACTGCGGTACTAAGCTTCTTAAAAATGGCTTTAGGCGGAAGCTTTTCCTTGATCGCCTCCTTACACTTGTCCTTTAAATCTTTCGACATACCCTTTCCTATGAAATAAGTATGGTCGTGTGTCCCACGGGTGTACATGTTGCATGGAATAGTAGGGCATAAGGTCGTTCCCTTGACAATTTTGTAGTAAACCTGACAACCGTGTGTATGCTGTAAAGCACACCTGAAGTTTTGAGTCACGGAACCGTTTTTTTTCGACCTATAATCCTTGCCAGACTTGGTCACACCCTCGAGGCTCAAGGTTTCCATCTTCTCTGTGCACTCTACATACGATACACCATTGAGGACGGTACTCCACACTAAGGGGACACGGGTACGTTTCGACTTTTCCATGTGGTTAACGAGGAATTCCTCTTCATCCTCTTCATCCGAATGATATATATCTTCCACATTTTTTCCCGGGCTTGTGAACTCAAAGTCGTCGGCCGCAGCCATGTTACTTTCCTCTCGTTTGGCTACGCGACAACTGCTTTGTGTAACGTAGTGTAACGATGGCATGGATGCATGCACCGGTAATAGCCAGATGAGATAAAAAAAACTTAATCTAAAATCAACATGAAAAATGGGTTAATCTAAAATCAGAGAGAAATAATCTAAAATAAATTGCCTACCTGGCACGCCCTCGTCCTCGGAGTCGATCTCGTCGATCACGACGGCCGAATCATGCGTGGAAGAAAACCACGGAGGAAGGGGAGTGAAGGAATTTTCAGCGGATACCTCAGTGCTCAGTCGGCATGTTGTCCATGAAAGACTGTTCGAAGGGAGGCTCGCCGTCGATGAATCGCTGCGGATACGGCATCGCTTGTTCCTCCGACTCAGTTGGCTATGTCAGTGCATGCATAATGGGGGGCGGCTCGATCACGGCCGGCGTGGCCGAGCCAACGTGAACCATCGGGAAATGGCGTGCTGCCTCACCAGCACCACCTGTCACCTGCTTGAGCTGCGCCAAGGCGCGACGCGCATCATGCACACGTGTCGCAAACAAAGAGTGCTGCGGATCACCGCCGGCAGGGGAAGGCTGCAATTCTACATATTGCGCCCGAAGGCCAACGTCAACCTCGTGAGCGAACGTGAAGCCCTCCTCGTCGTTACGCACTAGCGGTTGACCATGTTGGGCACAGGGTCGTGCAAAGGCGGTGCCGTCCTCAGCGTCATCGAAGGCCGACTGGTACGCGGATGACACACTCTACTCAGCCTCGTTGGCGCTCTTGATCACGCACTCGTCGCACACGATGTCGTCAGTGGGGCAATTGGCGGAGTCGCGGCAGTGTCCAGGTGGACAACGAGCACACTCAGGAATAAAGGCCTCCGAGGTCTGAGCAGAGCATATATCTTCCAAATCTTTTTGCGGGTCGCAGTTGCAAATCTTTCAGGCCCGGTTTCGGCCAGCCCGGCCAGTCTCGAAAATTGCCCGCCGCAGGCGAATTTTTCGAATTTTGAGTATGTGAATATCATGAAAATCGGAAATTTCACGTAAAACTTTGAGATTTTCACCGTTCGTCTACGGCCCGCAGCCTGATCCAATCCCGGCCCGCTTTCGGCCCGGCGTGGCACGCTACGGCCCCGGGTCGGCCCACCACGGTAAGATATATGCCCTGCCTCTGAGAGCACGTAGAAGGAGTCAGAGGCGGTGTGCTCCAGCGGTCTTCTCTCGCGGCTTGCCGTACCGCTGAATCCAATTCCCGCCCTTCTCGAGCGGCTTGGCCGCGCGAAACGGTGGTTTCGCGCCATGTCATGTCGTGCATTACGCCCGTGGAACTTACCATCCTCCCGCCGATTGCGCTCGCCACACCAACGTGGCGACAGGAATTGTGAAAAACCTTCTCGTACGACGGGCGGTGTGGTGGATCCCCAAAGCGTCTCTCGTTGCACGCGAAATCCCCGGAAAAGCCGTCCATGTCCTTGATGGCCTCGAGTGCATGTTGGGTGGTGCCAAGGTTGTATGTTCAACCTTTCAGACGATGCGGCTGCTATTGAACAGTAGCAACTCGCAACAAGTATAGGTGGGTATGAGTGCAGTCTGGTATCCAGAATCTACTGCTTGAGCTCAATGCTCTCTCATATACGCCAATGCCCCCACGCTTCTCAAGCATTGCCACTATCGGGTTGTGAACCCGAGGGCATTGGGTGAACTAACAGTATCGCATTGCCACTATCGGGTTGTGAACCCGAGGGCATTGGGTGAACTAACAGTATCGGCTGATCGAATTAGCCATATGATACCCGCATGGTGTTCAATTCATGCTTGAAGCGAAGACGCGTCCTTTCAGAACAGTTTGTTCTTCAAGAACTGTCTTGCTTCATCATCGAGATGCTGTAATCATCCTCTCGATGACAGATGTCACTCATGGTGAGTGGATGACAGATAGTATGACTGTACACGTCATAGTCGACCGTACTGACGATACTCGACGACTGTATGTCATTATAACATATGCCATGACATGACATGACATGACATGACATGGTATGACACGTATGACACATATGTCATCGGTCATATCCCTGACAGATCTCCCCTCTTAAAAGAGTTGTGACCTCACAATATAGGGTGCATACCTTTGTATATGTCTTTGATGTCTTTGTTGTTGAGCTGGTACCAATCTTCTTACACCGATGAGGCGTCCCTCAAGGTGTTTTTAGGATATTGGGGGGAACTGAGTCCACTTTAAACCCTCACCTTAGGCATTTAGCCTTACAGTTCTTAGGATGTAGCCCCCATGAATTGCGTATCGTATTTCAGAGTGACGTTTCAAGGTTTACAGTTCTTATGATGTAGCCCCCATGAATTGCGTATCGTATTTCAGAGTGACGTTTCAAGGTATCTTCCGAGGTTTACGTTACGGATAGATATAGCGCTGCCGTTCGTATCGTATTTCAGAGTGACGAATTAAAAACGAATATGTTTTTACGGCTTTATATAATGCATCCACCTCTTCCTCCCTTCAGAGAGCTTACTTCCCCGAAGTTCGCAGAAATACTATGGAGAGCCCGATTTTGGGGCTTGTTTTAATGCAAACGGAGTGGGCCCTGCTTAACGAGATATTGGAGGGCCTCTATGAGTCCACTTTAAATCCTTCACCCGATCTGCCCCAGTGCTCCTTTTATTTTTCGGTCCGGTACGCGCGCTTTGACGAACATTTCATAGAGTGGATTCGACAACGTACTAATGTGAAATTTGTTTTAGTTATGTGTGTCAAGCGTAACTCAGGATCACAACTCCGTCCACCTCAGTATCCGGTAGCTGCGGATTACTGGCCATAAGATCCGAATGACAAACCACGGTCTGGCAAAGGTAGCATAGCAGTTTTTATTTATCCACAGATATGGTACCCGCATATATGCGTATCTGTGCAAGGGTATGAATTGGTACAAGGCTCACTACACCTTAGCAAGGAAGGATCAATTTCCTGCTTCTTATGCAACATAATGACAAAACATTAAGAGCAAGGTATATAGATGATCGACATGTATTAGTATATATTACAAAAAGTAAGGCAATAGGCTTAATATAATGTTAGCCTTCATAGGCAGCTATCATGTCTGCTGCATTGGTCAGCTCTGCGGCTTTGACCCAGGTGTCATGCTCAGGGCCGTAGCCTGCATATCGCACTAAATAGTACTTGACACCTCTAGTGATTTTATCTGAGAGTATGTGTGATATCTCAAACCGTGGTTGCCCTTCTTCGGTGATCATCTGTGGCAGAGGCAAAGGTGCTTGGATTGAGTCATTGTACAGCTCTATTCTGGATACAGGCTGAACCGGATGGATACGAATGTCGAGATCCCCGAAATCTAACTCATAAGCACGTCCATGGCTGAGCACTTTAGATATGATAAACGGCCCAATATATGGCTGCTTAAAGTGTCTGCCTGCCTCTGTCAAACCAGTCCATTGAATAAACTCAGTCCGTAGAAGAACTTTCTGCCCTACTGCAAATTGTCGGGGCATGTGAGTCTTATTGAATCTGGCTCGGTTGATCTCTGCTGCTCGGGAAATGTTATCTACCGCGTTGGCATGTACAGCCGAGTACTGGTCAAAATGATCTCGAATAGCATTCTGTATTGGAACAGGAGCTTCTGGCGGAATAGTGATTGCCAGATCATGAGGCGAAAGTGGCTGCGCCATCGAGTCGAGATAAAATGGTGTGTAACCAGTCGTAGCAGAAACCGTGTTGTTAATTGCAAACTCCACCAGAGGCAACTTGTCCTCCCACGAATTGGCTGAAGTATCATTGCAACAACACCTGAGGAGAAAAATACTATCTAATCAGTTTATAAACCAGAGGATGGTGAATCATGCATCAAACAAAATGAAAAATACCTGAGGATGTCCTCAATGAAGGCATGGCTCCTCTCATCATTGCTTGCATTCGACTGTGGATGGTGTGAAGACGCGTCATAGACAATCTCGTACCAGTAGATTTCCACAGTGTTTGCCAGAATGAAGAAGTAAATCTGGGGTCTCGATCTGAGATGATGTTCTTCGGAAGACCATGGAGCTTGAAGATATGCTGCATGTATATTGAAGCAGTATGCTGAGCAGTCCAGGTCATGTTGAAGGGAATGAGATGACAGCGATGAGAGAATTGGCACATTACCACGAAAATACTGTCGTGCCCATTAGTGGTGATAGGCAGGTCAGTAATCCAGTCAAGAGATACATCAAGCCATTTTGTCTTAGGCACACAATATCGTATATGTGACTGACCATAAGGTTTGTGTCGCCTCGTTTTCTGGCGTTGACACACGGGGCACTCCCGAATGTACTGAATGGCTGCCTTTGTCATTCCTGGCCAGTAATATCGGCTACGCAATAAATGAAGCATGCGATTCTTGCCTACATGACCAGAAATAGTGGCTGAGTGGCACTCATGAAGTAGAATGTGGCGAAGCTGTGTGATCTCACCGTCATCTGTAGGAACTTTGGCAGTAGGTGGAATGTAAAGCTGTCTGCCAAAAATGGTCTTGCGATAGAAGGATAGATCAATCCCTGAATGAGCTCGAAATTGCTGACTGACTGTGATGATGTCGATGATGCCAGCTTAGATAATATAGTCTGTGCAAATGTGTCACGATCATACTGAGATATAATGATGTCGTGAAGCTGATGAGCTGATGATGCAGAAATAAGAGCAATGAATGATTGTAGAATCTGTAGACGGAATGTCTGTTGAAGGTGCCTCGCCGACGTCTATATGTTGCAGACAATCAGTGGGTTCAAAGAGTGTAGAAATACGGGTAAGTGCATCTGCAACCTTATTCTTCTCGCCAGAAATGTGCTCTATTCGAAAGTTGTACTCGGAGAGCTCATCCAACCACCTTGCCTGTTTGGGGCTTAGTGTGGATTTGGACTGGAAATAAACCAGTGGCTGATGATCTGAGCGAACAATAGTCTCAAGAGCTCCCAGCAAGATGTGGCGAAAGAATCGGAAGCCCTCCACAATGGCAAATAGCTCGATCTCAGGAATAGGCCAGCGTCTCCGTGTATCAGAAAGAGTGACGCTGTGATAGCCACATGGCTTCATACCTTTTCCTTGATCCTGTAATACTACTGTACTTGACCAACGTGTGTGCCTGATCCATCGACCTCCATAATAGATGGCATTTTCTGATCTGGAAACTGTAGTATTGGAGCATGGCAGATGGCACTTTTGAGATTATCAAATGCCTGCTGCTGCTCAGATTCCCAGACAAACTCTGCATTATCCTTAAGGAGACGATTGAGCGGCTCGGCAATCTTGGAGAACTTTGGTATAACTCTCCTAAACTGGCCGACCATGCCCAAGAATGACCGAAGAGATGACTTGCCATCTTTAGCCATACGGCGTAGAGGCTGTTTACCAACGGTTGGACCATATGACACTGGAGGTTGGATAGCCATGACTGCACGGATTCTGTCTTCGATGATGGATAGGCCTGCCTCTGAGATATGATGTCCGATAAAATCGATGGATCTGACGAACAACTCAACCTTAGAAGGCCTGACTGATGTAGAACTGATGATCTCTGCAGCGCTGTAAGAACTGTCGAACATGCTTCACGTGGCTGTCAAAATCTGGACTGTACACTATGGTGTCATCCATGAAAATGACCAAGAACTGATCGATGAAGTCAAAGAATGCTCGATTTCCAACACGTAGAGCGGTCGCAGGAGCGTTAGTTAACCCGAAAGGCATCACTGTCCACTCATACACATATGAACCATACCTTGTACGTATTGCTGTCTTGTGAATGTCGTCTGGATGTATGGGTATCTGATGGAAGAACTGATTGAAATCAAATCTGCTAAACCATCGTGCCCCCTTAAGCCGTTCAAGAAGGGTATCGTCAGGTGGCAATGGATACGTGTCCTTTATGGTGATGTTATTAAGGGCTCGATAATCACAGCACATCCTCCACTTCCCCCCTGGCTTAGGAGCGAAAATGATTGGACACCCATATGGTGATGATGATGGACGAAGGATACCCAGCTCGACATATTTGATGATCTGTCGTTTGAGCTCCTCCATCATAGGCACTGGAATAGTACGAACTGGCTGTGATGGTGGCTTATGCCCAGGTTCAATGTTGATGCGATGATATCCACCTTCAAACCGTTCTGGCCTATGGCCAGCTGGAAGATCCTCCTGGAAAATATCTGAAAAGTCTTCTCTGATTAGATCACGTGCTGCTGTGACCTTTGGGTCTTCCATAGTGGTGTCCGAGTCTGTTGCTGCCATGACCAGTTCACCATCGACCTCCAAGGGCCGGTATCGATAGTGCCGACTTCGCGACATATCGATAGTATCGCTACTATCACTATCAATCGATCCCGTGAATTTAGCTATCGCGAAATATCACAATCAGTCGATTCGTCGCCTGCCACGTATCACTATCAGTCGACTCGAATCTAGGAACTATCACGTATCAGTCGATTTGAACGTACACGACTATTGCTATCAGTCGATTGGTCGGCGGATTTCGAGGTATCGACTTCGAATTCACCTGTCACCACTATCGTTCGACAGCAAGGCCATTTTACAGATAATATTGCCTAGGCCGCCGTGAGTGCATGGGTCTCCAGTTGAAGACTTCTCGAGTCTTGAGACCATAAAACAGTCGTCAAGCACCGAGCCCGGAAAGCCGCCATATACCTTCATATCCTTCGTAGCACTCACTGCATAAGCCACTATCGGCACTATCGATATGATCGAACTATCGTTGATTATTAGTTAAGTAACTGCACTATCAGTATCAGTCGATAATGAAAATTTCACTATCACTATCAATCGATAGCAACTTTCGTGAAAATCGGGATCAGTCGATTCCATAGTATTCTATTATCACTATCAATCGACCTGGGCTTTGTAAACTATCAGTATCAATCGATTCGAATTTTTGAGAAATCGGGAAATATCGATCCCTTAAATCTTAGGCGATACTGGCCCTTGTCGACCTCAGAGAGAGAAAAGAGATAAGCTACGGCTTCTTCAGCCGACCCACTGGATCGTATACGTCGTAGGTGCTTCCTCATAGTGGTGGCACTGACCAATTCCATTTCAGGAAGGTCATCTGAATCTGGAGTCTGTTCAACTCTGGACAGAACAGTACGAACACTGGAACCTGGTGAATGTTTCCTGGTGATCGTCATATTCTTGGATTGGAAGTCAATGTGTGGGTTCCTTCTTTCCAACCAATCCTGTCCCAGGATGACTGTGAAGGGTTTCATGTAGTCAATGATATAGAAATCTTCTGTATCCTTATACTTACCCAGCGTAAATGTAGCATTGGGAAGATAGGATGTACAGGGTAATTGGCTTCCTCCAGCCAATCCCACTGAAAATGATGATGAGTCTGTTGGTGATATACCAAGCTGAGAAGCGAACTGTCTGTCGATAAATGACGATGTAGCTCCTGGATCTACCAAAATGTGAGTACTCTGTCCATATACTTTCCCTTTGTACAACAACAGCTTCTTCTGTGATTTCAGCCGTGCTGTCTGTGACCGCATTTGTGCGATGTGTTCTGAGGGAGTATCCATCTGCTGGAACTGTAGTGTCAGACTGGAAAGGACTTCTTCTGAGATACTCTCAACCCGGCCACTTGCTTCAGTGGCATTTTCAGGCTGATTTATCTTTGGGGTGGCCTCATCACTGGTACCTGTGCAGTACCCGGAGAGTTTCCCTGAGGAGCTGGAGCTGATGCTGGAGCTGGAGTTGAGGCTGCAATTGCTGCATTGATGCTCTGCTGATTCTGTAGCTCCTTAACCAGGGTGTTGACTGTTTTTAGGAGTTTGTTAGACTCACTTTTGGTAGCGGATCATTTTTGTCGCATTGATTGTCATTTTTGTCGCAGATCGTTTTGTCGCATGTACGACATAAATGTCACTGCTGGTCTATTTTGTCGCAGCTGCGACAAAATAGACTTCTAGGGGGTATTTTGTCGCAAAAAATTATCAGAAATTTAGTAAAAATTTTCGAAAACAAACCAGTGGTAAAACACACAGACGAATAATAGGTTTATTGTTTCAAACAGGAATTTTGCACAGTGTTAATATGCTCTATAATTACAATATCAGAGCACAATCTTCACGTGAACACTGCAGGATGCAAACAGGAATTTGCTCCAATCCAACATATACTATTATTACAATGTAAAAGCATGTAGCAAGAACGAACAAGCAAACTAAAACTAAATGTGATAGAATTAAACAATTCAAATATCCTAAAGTAGGCAATAACAATCTTCGAACTCGGCCGACATGCGTGCAGCTCCATCCAGTGCGACAGACGGCGAAACAGAGTTCCTGAGGGCACAGATCTGTAAATTAGTACAGGTCAGGATAGTCATCAGGAAAATAGCTCACACATCGTAACTGCAAAAAGGCAATACAAAAAAAAAGACAGCATTGCTGACGCCGAAATCCCATGCTATCCTGCAAAAAAACAGCACGCCAGTCAGCAGAGGTGTTGGGAATCGAACCCAACCCGACGGGCAAGATGCCCAACGGGCTCCAAGCACTCCCTCCATAAAAACGAACGAAGTTCGGAAAGGGACGAGACAGTGCGCCAGTCGCCGACAACGCACGAATTGCTGTAAGCGACTGCACGCTAAAGTGCAGAAATGGGAGTCGGCTTGCAAAATTCCCGAAGGAATTGACGCAATACCAAAGTCAAAACAAAATATTAAAAGGGAGCCAGCAGCCAGGACTTCAGTCGCCGTCGCTTAACGCACGAGATCCTGCAAAATAAAGCACATCGCGCTCAGAGCATGAGCGTTGGAGATCGGAAGCGCGCAATCCCAGCGTAGAAACAACGAAAGTACTCAAAAAAAACGGAGCAGACAGGACTTCAGGAAACAGTGCGCTATTCAGAAACTAATACAGTCAAACAAAAAAACAGAAAACAGCAATACGCAGGTCGGTTGGTGGTTGTCGGCGCCTCGGAATGACGGGTTGTCGGCCGCTTAAGGATACTGTAGTTGTTCAAGATGTGACCTACGAGGATCGAGTGAGTATCGTATCCCGAGTGGATCTTCTACATTCTAGATCCTTGCGACAGTCTTGCGACTATGCGACACTTCTTGTGACAACCCCAAGATTCGATTTCCAATGCGGATTTCTGATCGATCGAGCGGATTTCTGTGTTTTAACTGATCGGGCGGTCGGTCGACGGTCCGATCGATCGGCCGAAAATTAGTTGATGGAGGATTGTGTTGTATTCAAGATCGTTGTGACAACTTAAAGCTCTTGTCTTCGGAACCGTATCCGTTAGCACGCGAGATCCGACAGTCCGATCGTTCGGTCGACGATTCGATCGATCGGTCGAAAATTAGTTGATGTAGGATTGGAGTATATTCAAGATCGCTGCGACAATTTCAAGATCTTATCTACGGAACGTATCCGTTAGCACGCGAAACCCGACAGTCCGATCGTTCAGTCGACGATTCAATCGATCGGTCAAAAATTAGTTGATGTAGGATTGGAGTATATTCAAGATCGCTGCGACAATTTCAAGATCTTGTCTGCGGAAACGTATCCGTTAGCACGCGAGATCGGACAGTCCGATCGTTCGGTCGACAATTCGATCGATCGGTCGAAAATTAGTTGATGTAGGATTGTGTTGTATTCAAGATCCTTGCGACAACTTGAAGATGCCCTTCTTCAAGCATTTGTCATCTGACTGTCCGATCGTTCGGTCGACGATTCGATCGTGCGGTCGAAAAATAGTCGATGGGGGGATGGTGTATCTTCCAAAGGCGAGTGACGACGCTGAATATCAAAATTTGTGATGTGGAAAATTTTTGAGCAGTTTTGACAGTGTTCCGATGACGATGTCATTTCGTCCCCCAACCTTTTTTTGTGAAATCTTGCATCGTCCCTTTAAGGGAACGACTGCCCGTTTCCGGTTTTTTCAGAAGATTCGGAATTTTTGACGTGCGACAGAAAGATTTCTTGCGACAGCGACATACATGACCATGCATGCGACAAAAAAGACCGGGTTCCCTCACTTTTGCCACCCTGATTATTCTGTTGCCGCTGTCCTCTGTATGGATTCTGAGCTGGAGGATTGCCTTTTATGGGTTTCCCATCTGGTGTCTTGGTGGAAAAGCAATCCTTTGTGACGTGATTGGTACGACCACAACGTTGACAAGGCTGGGAAGGAGATGATGCTGATCCCTTTCCTTTTCCTTTTCCCTTGCCTTTTCCTTTATTCCTCTGGGAATTCTGGTTGGCATTCTGATTCTGGTTGCCTCGATTCTGATTGGATATGTCATATGGCTTATTGCCACGGCCCTTGTCCTTGTCTTTCCTGACTGGGCCTCCTGACTGTTCCTTATGTCCCCTATAGTGAAGGGTCTCTGCCTGCTTCGAATGAACTACATAATTCAAATCGAGCAGAATCTGTGTGGTATGTGCCCACGACAGGTTATTCCGTTCATCCTCTGTCAGAAATCTGAGATGAAACTGTTTCTGAAGGTCTGATTCCATGTTACGGATGAATCTGTCCTTGATCAAGACATCATCCAAATCAACTGATGCTAGAGCAGCCAGTGATGTGAATGTGCGTAGGTAATCTGCAAAAGTCTGGCTACCCTGCTGCAGTGCCATAAGATGCTTTTTGGCAGCTGATCGCTTGTGGGGATTTCCAAACTGTCTGAGGAATGTATTTCTGACATCTTCATACGTGGCATCTGGTGTTTTAGCCACGACCTGAAAATAGCGTCTGTCATTATTCTGAATGAACGTGAGGAAGACTGTGGTGAGATCCTTATCTGGTGCACCTGGATATGTAAACTGAAAATATGCTGGACTTCGGGTTTAGGCTTAGTTATTATGGGCTCTGACTAGCCCCTAGCCTGACCCTGCTTCCGTCTCGTGTCCGTGACATCCTAGCACTGTACTGTACAGTAGTACAGTACAGTAGTACAGTCATCGTTTCACTGTCTGGGTTTCCGAGAGCATAAAGCTTCGGCCAGACACAAGTTATATGATTATCAGTTTGTTTCCTAGCGAGCTTAGCCGGACAGCGTATCTGTCTTCCTCGCAGGTTATAGGCCGCACCGGCTTTCCGGTGATTCTGATGATGGCACAGCGCCTTGCTGTTGCCATGTTCGGCTAAGTAGGACGTAGGAGGGGTTGAGCGCCCACTTGGGCGGTGGTGGATTAATCTTACGGTATGGCCTTTTGACTTGGCAGTGATGGCGGCACGCATTGTGCTCGCCTTCGCTGCAAAGGAGATCAGTTGGTGACGGGTTATTTTTATTTTACGGAAGCATCGTCGCAGCGAGAGTTAATCTGTTTCGTGCGCCGCTGGCTCCGGCGAGGTCGTTCCACACGTGACTGATTTTGGCCGCTCTCATGGTTTCGCTTACGACCTGTGAATTTTGAACTGTCAGCTGAGACTTCTACAAACTATCTGGCCGCTGTAAGCGTTCTTCCACCATCTCCCTGTTTAGCTCAACCTTCTCCCCTGTCTCTTCATCATGGTTACCACGGCGAATAGATCGACGCGGTCTCGCGTCCGTAGATTGGAAACGATTTTTGATGACGTCGGTGCGCAGCACGCTGCGACTCCACACACTCCGCAGCTGCCAGCTCCGACCACCGCAGCTGCGAGAGAGATTTTGGACAAGTGTAAGCAATTGGCTCGTGACAGTTTCGACCGAAAAGTTGCCAAAACCGTTGCCACTAAGATTCTAGGCGACAAATCGGAGCGCTTTGCAGGAACAGAGGCAGACGCTGTGGACATTTTTTCACAATTGATGCATGAGCTTCGCACGCAGTTTGTGCTCCAATCATCGGCGTTTGCTCCCCTGTTTGACTTGACTGACATGGCGGTTGAGGCAAGGCATGAGGCAAATGAATTATTGCTCTCGGCTCTGACATTTCTGGCTCGCCCTGGCTCGCCTGCCCGTGACTGGCTTGAGGCCTCTGGGTCCGACGTTCCTGGAGATGGCAAGCGCGCTGCCCTTGAGGTGGTGCGCATGCTCCAGGAACGTTCGGAACCCTTTGACTCTTTTGAGTTGCTGCTGGCGGTCCGCATCCCCAGCAGCAAAGATCCTGACCGTGGCATCCGCGAGTTCAATGGCCTGTTGAGGGACGTTCAGCGTTCCCACAACTTGCCAGAGGACGCGGTGAAGCGGCAGTTTCTGAAGGCTCTCGGCGATTCATGGCTATACCGTGATTTGGCTAACTCTCTGGCTCGGGCTGACCAGCGGCAGGGCGTGTCTCTCCTGACTATTCAGGCTCGTGTGCGGGAGCAGTTCCGCCACGGCCTGAAAGTCTCTGACGCCCCTGTCTCTGCTCTGTCATTCGGCGATGGCGCGTCTGACCTGGCTGCGGCGTTGTCCAGCCTGCAGAAGCAGCTGGAGCGCATGCAACAGGACATTCGTGACCTGAAGCGGCAGAAGCGGGAAGGGCCTCCGCCTGCGGGCAAGCACCTTACCCGCTCTGCTGCTAAGCATCATCGTGCTGGTGTTAAGCCACTTGGCACCGCTCCTCCTGTCTCATTTGACAAGAGGAGTGGTGCCTTCGTGCCCCACTGCCAGAATGCGGTGTGTGCACGGAGTGGTTTAAAGCACTGGCATGCTGAATGCCCCAACGGCGGTCTTCACTCTGCCCACTATTGTAGTGCGGTTGAAGACTTCGAGACTGACTGCTTGGCTGTTCGTTTCCAGCGTTTCTATGACGCGGGAGATGAGCACGCCTTCGAGTCGCTCTGCACGATGGAGGGTCGCCCAGAGGTGTGCGAGCTGTCGGCGCATTCTTTTGTGACGGCTGAGCCCACGTCTCTGCGGCACTTTCAGGATGCGGCGGCTTCCGCTCAGGATGCGGCGGCTGACGATGACGGCGTGGCTCACTTTCCTCTAGCCACATTCCACTCGGGTGCACGGGGTTCGATTCCGCCACCGCCTGCGGTTCGGGATCCCTCTGCACTCGTGGCTGGTGGTGTGCCTACGGCTCATGACCCACCAGTGGCTGTCCCTGGCTCTCTCGGCTTGCCTGGTTCTGTCC
Organism: Cymbomonas tetramitiformis; assembly: GCA_001247695.2. NCBI lineage: Eukaryota > Viridiplantae > Chlorophyta > Pyramimonadophyceae > Pyramimonadales > Pyramimonadaceae > Cymbomonas > Cymbomonas tetramitiformis. The sequence goes on along the minus strand of LGRX02015932.1, from coordinate 40,084 downwards.
CATCGCTCCAGCTTGGCGACTCTGCACCGGCTCCGCTGTTTGCTGGCATGGCGATTGAGGCTTCTGACATTGGCTCTGAAGTCTCTGACAACGACCAAGGCTCTGACAATGACTCTGACGGCGGGCAGCAAGTGGCTTTTGACTCCTTCGGCACTCTTGAGCATGACTCTGACAGGGGGGCATCGCCGCTAGCAGCTCCGATGTACCGTCCTCGGGCGCCGCCGAGTTTTCTCCGGTGTGCGTTAATGTCCTCGATGCTCTGTTGTTCTCTACTGGCCAGTGCTACGGCGTCTCTGGTTGCCGTGGGCGGTGGTGACAGGGGCCTGGTTGAGCCCGGAGTCGCCGTCCATCGGTCTACTGGAGATCTCTTTGCTTCGGATTCGCCACTTGGCTCTCTGGACATCCGTGATTGGCCGCCTGACGATCGAGTTCTTTTATCTCTTTCTTCAATGTTCAAACCGCCATGGGAATCTGCTTGTATGGTTTCTTCGGTTGATTTACTTTCTGCTGTGGAACCGCCTTGCCCACTTGGGCCTGGTGGTGCTAAATTTCAAAAAGACAGTCTGCATTTCACTTCGGGATTACTCTGTGTTTACATCCCAACAGCTGAACTCAGCTCTGCTGACCAGCTTCAAAGTGGCTGAGTTACTAGTCAATCATACTGGCAGCTTGATTAGCTTTAGCCCAGTAGTGGGATGACCGGGTCAAGACCCCGGCACCCAGCTAGAAGTGATCGGTTTCCACCGAGTTGCACGTAGGTGTTTGTTTATTATCACGTGGCTGTATACCCTGTACCTGCCTTGCTAGGTAGTCACACCCACGGGTGGTGTGCTGGACTTCGGGTTTAGGCTTAGTTATTATGGGCTCTGACTAGCCCCTAGCCTGACCCTGCTTCCGTCTCGTGTCCGTGACATCCTAGCACTGTACTGTACAGTAGTACAGTACAGTAGTACAGTCATCGTTTCACTGTCTGGGTTTCCGAGAGCATAAAGCTTCGGCCAGACACAAGTTATATGATTATCTGTTTGTTTCCTAGCGAGCTTAGCCGGACAGCGTATCTGTCTTCCTCGCAAAATATCTGTCTACTGTCTCTATCCAAATCTCAGCATCCTGTCCGACTTTGTACTCCTTCGGTGGATTCATTTTCACCTTAGGGACAATTGCGGCTGGAATTAATGCTGCGGTGGCCTGAACATCATCTAGATCTGCAAATGCAGGCGGGGGATTATCCTCTGAGTAATCCTCATCTGGTTCCTTAGGCTCAGTCTCTGGATCTCTGTACCGACTCATATCTGTCTTCATTCTACTGATGGCATCGAAATATCCTATCTGATCATATCGGGTCTGTGTGTCAGCATAACCCTTTAACCATGAAGGTATTTTGAATCTGCTGAAATGATCATAAGGACCCAGAATGTCAAAGTACCAGTTATTAGGATCGAGATCGATAGCTGGTATAGCTGCTGGTTCTTCTGCCATCTAAGATAAAACACCACACCAACAAAACCTTCAAAATGGATGTGTGTGTGTGATATATATATATATATATTGTACATGTATTATTTTTGTACATTGATATAATGAGGTGAAGTATATATATGGTTCCACCTTCTTCCCCCCTCAAGGAAGTGTGAACTCCACAGGCAGTTGTCAAGTGCCTATTACCTCATCAAGCAGCATGCAATTCCCTTAGGAAGCAGCTGTACAGTCATTGGGTTGTTGCCCTACAGTTAATGGGTTGTTGCCCGATATATTGGTCATGAATGTGCTGATTTCAGCATGACCAAAATGCCAAACACAGAGTGTTTCACTATTATATAGTGGCATTTTAGGGTGTGTAGGGTTACTGTGCCCTTATCACCTATAGTGACATTAGGGTGTTACATGGTATCAGTAACACCTAATTATATCGAATTTAAGCAGTATGAACATTTCCTGAAGGAATTAAAGCAAAACTGCATTTAATATGTCACTGTTTACCACGTGGTATCTAGGAGGTATGTTACACCCCTAGTTTTTACACGTGATTTTCAGGGTGTTATAGGGTGTTACAAGTGCTGAAATATTTTGGGCATATTTATCAATAGATGAAAAAATTGGATCAGCGAAAAAAATTAGACCCAAATTTTCATTTTGAAATCATGCGTGTGAGTTTTTCACGTATCCAGCCACTATGTACACCCCTAGGTGTTACACACAAGATTTTTAGGGTGTTACATGAGATATGAATGTGCACATAATGTTTTTCAGGTACCTTAATAGGTATAAAATGACATTCCGTGAAAAAATCGAGTCCAAATTTCAATTTTGAAATTTCCCGCAACGGGTTTTTACCCATTTTCACTGTTTTTGGCTATATATATATATAGCAATGTGTACATCTTACATAACTCATGTAACATATCTCACTTTTACACATGACATTTTTCATGGCATTATCGTGAAGATATGTGATGGTCAACACATGGGGTTTTGCTGATTGAAACCCACGACCATGCAAAAAGTGGTGATAATGTGTGTTTTATCAACAATGACTTGTAGTCACTGTTTGATGTCTGTCAGATATTTTTTAACTTAATCAGGGTGGTGCTGCCACCCAGATATTAAGCAGTTAGAGCAAATGCTCATAGTATTTCTATTATCTACTTTGTCAGATATCATGTTGAATTTCTGATTTACTGTACAAAGTATGCACTGAATTGTGATCAGGTTTCTGATTCAATTGTCATGATGCATAAGTAGATAATGAAGTTGCTCCACGTGTTGCAAGTTGCTCAACAGTGACCAACTGTTTATTTGAGCACTGTATACTGCCTTCGGGTCTGGAGATATTCTCCATCCAGCCCTTCAGCAGGTTGTTTTATCCTGTCCCATATGTATCGCCATCGCTTGACATCCAACACGCACATGTGTTTGTTGGATGGTATCTATGTATCATATGTTGATATAATACTTGATCATATACACTTAGTGAGTCAGTGTAATGTCAACATACATAATGATGTCTGTGACTTATGTATTGTATAGGTACTTTCTGATTTAGTACACTAAAGCAAATTGATTTATCATATAAGATGATCTGTATACCAATGAACAGCATGTGGCTAACATGATATATATCAATTTGGTTAGTGGTTGTAATCCTGCATATCTCATCGTGAATGACGAGTTGATTGGTATATTTCACACATGGCTCCGGTGAGTATTCCTTTCATTGATCAACAGTAGAACAGTATCCCATCCCAAATCCTGCGTCAGGAAATACTGAGCTAATTACTGTCTTAATGATCATGATCGGCACCTTATACCAAGTGGGTTCGTTTATAGTTTAAACTTGCACAGCAGGTATGCTATGTGATATATTAATGCAACATCTGGTATGTATATGAGATGTGCATCCTCTACAGTGTAACATGGTTGTATTGCTTATTCAACCCCCGGTTCCATAGGGTACAAGCCTATGGTCGGTTAGGCGCGGACAAACAGTCACCAAGTCGATCGACAGAACTATATGGTGATTTAAAGTAAGCCCTTACTTTTTAAATTTGCAATACTTCCATGATGCACTGTTATATATGCCTATGTATGCCAACAGTTATCGTGATCAAGTTGGATGTATACATGTGTGCATATATGTCACAGTATAACATGGTGGTATTATGCTGCATGGTATTGCTGCATGGTATTGTGCTGCATAGTATTGCTGCATGGTATTGTGATGCATGGTATTGCTGCATACACTTGGTATATACTGTATGGATGGTGTATGCTGCATATGTGGTGTATGCTGCATATATGATGTATGCTACATGGTACATACACATATGACTGCACAGCATCAATATTCATCTGATGTTATATTATGTGTCCGACTGCAAACTTTGTATGTACATTTGCCAGTAATTGAACAAACATCATCTCTGTATGCTATGTGCGCGCGTCACAGATATTGAATAGCGTGCTGCATGTATGAATTATACGCCCTCATCGCGCGTCCCCTGAGCATGATGAAATCATAGCAGGTGTGCGCATATCCTGACAAGCTAAATCATCGTATGCGCGTCGACGAGCGATTTTTGTAAATCATTTGCAACAACGAATTTTTTTATGCGCGTGCGCTGCGCTGAACAATTAGTGCGGATAGCGAATCATCATTGTCGCTGATTTATGTCGCTGCGAATGGTGAACATTTATGTCGCCGGTATGTGTCGCATGGTACGAATGCCATCGCGCGTACGAATCATATATACTGATGACGATTAAATCATTCGCGCGTCCGTATGTCGCATATCGTACCAACCCTGCGAATGATAACAGCATGTCTGTGCGATCTGTATACAGTGAACACACCTTGTCGCTGTTATTTTTTGACGGTATTTATGCGAGCGATTGCGAATGCGTTCGCGACGGTAATTCCTCGCGCACTCCGTTCGTTGTTGATTCTGCAGCGGATGTTATTATTCGATATATGGTCGTATATGTGCGATCGCTGTCGCCTGTATGTATGCGCGAACCTGTCACATACACAATATACAATATATCTATTGCTGCACTGCACACACTTATGTGTCCTCGTTCGTCGCGTGGACGAGTAGAATACCAATGTCAAGGTTGTATGTTCAACCTTTCAGACGATGCGGCTGCTATTGAACAGTAGCAACTCGCAACAAGTATAGGTGGGTATGAGTGCAGTCTGGTATCCAGAATTACTGCTTGAGCTCAATGCTCTCTCATATACGCCAATGCCCCCACGCTTCTCAAGCGTTACCACTATCGGGTTGTGAACCCGAGGGCATTGGGTGAACTAACAGTATCGGCTGATCGAATTAGCCATATGATACCCGCATGGTGTTCAATTCATGCTTGAAGCGAAGACGCGTCCTTTCAGAACAGTTTGTTCTTTAAGAACTGTCTTGCTTCATCATCGAGATGTTGTAATCAGCCTCTCGATGACAGATGTCACTCATGGTGAGTGGATGACAGATAGTATGACTGTACATGTCATAGTCGACCGTACTGACGATACTCGACGACTGTATGTCATTATAACATATGACATGACATGACATGACATGGTATGACATGTATGGCAGGTATGACACGTATGACATGTATGACACATATGTCATCGGTCATATCCCTGACAGGTGGACAAAAGGTGCGTCTCGAATTCTGCAATAAGGTGTCGCACGCTGCGTGACCCCCCCACGCAGTGTACGCCACGGCGGAGGGCACCGTAGGCGGTGCCTGCTTCACGCGGCCACGAGGGGAGGGATTAACGCGCTCCCATACCTCAAGTATGTGCGCGTATATGTCTTCGATGTCCACCTTGTCGAGCTCCACGTCCAAGCGAAGAGGCGTCGACACCTCCTTGGAGAAGTCTTTGTCCAAGGCGGATAGGAGCTGCCGCTTGGCCTGCCTGTGGTCCAAAGTCCCAGAAGCCGAGGCCTCATTTGCCCCGATACAGTCGTTGAACTGGGTGATAAGCGGGCCAGGGTCATCTTGGGTTCCAAAGTGAATAGAACACAAGTCTTCGTAGTGACCAAAGGGTCGGTGTACACGCGATTAAGCAGGTGCTTGGCCCTTGGCGACTTCCAAAAGTGCACGCTTGCCATCGCGTGGCGAAGGTAGCGCGTCCAGAAGACTCCACCCAGCGTCGGGCGGAAGAACCTGGAGAAGTCAAATAATTATGCGTGTCGAGAAAATGATTCCATTGAAGATGGGGTTGACCTCAAGGGTAGTGTCACCAAATCGAAAAGTACATCGGTTGAGGACTCCTTCTGCTCGAACGCGTACTGAATGGACTTTACCAGAGACGTCCATAACGCATTCCTGTCATTTTCGCTGCCACTGAAAGTGGCGTTCTTGGCTCCAAGCGCGTCCTTCGCCACGCGCTTGACCAAATCAGTGTCCCATGTAGAATTTTGAACCGCGGTAGCGCGAGTTCTGTCAGCCGCCGCCAAGATAGCAGCGGGCGACAACGGCGTTGGCCTGTAACGAGTGCCTGCCAACGTCGCGGGAGAAGATCGCGTCTCAAGTCGAATCCGATTGTGTGCACCTAGGGGGGGCGTTGCGTGAGATGAAACCCTCATGGTGAAAATTCCTGTAGGCGGTAGCGTTGGGGTAGAGAGGCGACCACGGAGATGTCAAAGAGGGCGTAGTCGAGGATGTGTACGCAGAGTCGAAAGGATAAATTATCGAATACCCTGCTGTGAATTGCGGAAGTCGGCACGCGTTGCCCAAGGAGTTCACGACAAAAAAGTGATCAAGTTTCCGTCAAAGTGAAAACCACGCGCACATCGCAAAACTCACGCAGGTGCACGCTGCAGCGGAATCTCACATATCGTTCCGTCCTCCGCGAGTCCTCAACCGCGCCTTACAGACCTCACGCCATCAGATGTTGCCCCCAACGCCCCGCCAAGCGGAGTGGCTTAGCCACTCATCACAAAACAAGTAGTGGAAGGTGCCTGGCGCGCCATCGAACCTGTTGGATATATAGCCTAGAGCTCTATACAGTATAGTGCTTCAGAATGCTTACACTTGTTTCGTAACTTGAATAAAAGATAACACGGATTATAAACGAGAGCTAACGGCTTAAGCCGAGAACCCTAAACTGTGACAGCCGTACTATACGGAGTACGAGTACAGCATATAAGGAAGTGACACTGTGTGTGTTACATCCGGCATAGGTGTCAAACATTATGACATACACACTTAACGTGTAGTGTGCTAGCATCGGCGGGTCATTTTAGTTATAATAACCGGGTTATTTGAAAAAAAAACAACCCGGAGGTTATAACAGGTTATAAGTTGCCCGCGGGTTTATGGGTTGTAACCCCAGGTTATTTTAAAATAAACGGGATTTTATGGAACCTGGGTCGAGATATCTCAACATGCAGTCGTGTGGCAGTCATCACGCGCGAATCGCGACGGCGCTATCAATTCGCGTCGCCCGTTCGATTCGGTTTTGGATGTGATTCGCTTCTGGAACGCGATTGGCCAGTCGATGGTACCACAGTGAAAATACCCGTTCCCAAAATCACACGGAAGTCGAGCACCGTTGGGCGGGGACGAAAAGGACAACAATACTCTGGTCGGGGACGACAGGGACACCGCAGTCGAGCATTTTCGATTTGTGCGTGAATTGTGATTGATGTCTCAACATGCAGTCATGTGACACTTCTAGGAATGTTCGCCGCATCGTTGCGGCGATGATGATCATACAGCATCATCATGTCATCATGTCATCATGTCTTGCAACGACCGATTCAACAGCGCACACCTCGACTCGGGCCAACAAAAAGACACGTGATGCGCCCCGCATGTAGGTGGCGCGGACGGCGATTCTCGCTTACGGGACATATGACCGGGTGGAACTTTGCAGCGTGCCAAGCTCCAAAGCAGCAGACCTTACGTTCATCCACTGCGCACAGCGAAGCAATTGATGCGATAACATACCATTGGCGATTAAATCAAGTGTCGATTTGTCTCATCACAAAGCCTCTCCGCTGTACTAGCCTACACTCAAAAGCTTCACTTCCAAAGAGGGCTGGTGAGCGACAAGTCAGATAAAGAAAACTGTTCATCCCCCTTGTCTCCTATGTATGGAAACTTTACGTCGGCTGCACTAAAGTCCTCATCAGCCGTGTATCCACTAATTGTTACGACACATTTCATTCCCGCAGCCTGCACATATTCCCAGCATTCACCACACAGGTAAGGCACTGAAATAAATGGGAAGTCCAACTATACATTTATGCATAGGGCGCGATCCAGGTATAAAACCTGATAAGGCTTACAACATCCCAACAGAATGCTCTACAGTGGAGGATAATGCGGCTTGAATTTTCTTTTCATGATACTCAAAGAGTGATTTTCCCGCGCCTCCTCGGTGGCATGGACGAGAGCAACTGGAGTTCCTGGAAGAGGGAAAACAGCGGTGCTTGCGGACGGTGGCATGGACGAGAGCA
>LGRX02015932.1:0-30966 GCA_001247695.2 Cymbomonas tetramitiformis | reverse complement strand
GAGGAGAAACAGCGGTGCTTGCGGACGGTAGCACGGACGAGCGCAACTGGAGTTCCTGGAAGAGGGAAAACAGCGATGCTTGCGGACGGTGGCATGGACGAGAGCACCTGGAGTTCCTGGAAGAGGGAAAACAGCGATGCTTGCGGACGGTGGCATGGACGAGAGCAACGCGGGGATCTTATGCGAGCCGGGTCTTCCTGGTGCCGCAGCCCGGGACCACCAAGTGGCGCTTGGTGCTGGGCTTCAGGTGGCCGAATACGCATTGTGCGAGGCCCAGGTGCACAATGGAGACCCTGAAGAAGCTGCAGTGTCTGGCGAGGAAAAACAACTACATGTTCTCGTTTGACCTCAAGGACGGGTACCGCATGATCGGCACCACCCGGCCTACCAGAAGTACGTTCAGTTCTACTTGAGGGGGGACTTGATGCAGTGCTTGGCACTGCCGTTCGGGCAAAACGACTCGCTCAGGATCTTGATGAAGGTCACGCAGGTGCTGGCAGAGGCTACCCGAGCTGCGCAGGCATCGCGGGACGGGAAGGTGCCGCAGAAGCTGCGCGGAGAGCAGACGGCATCGCTGGCTGGAGAGGATGAACGATATTCCGGTGCTCTGCGTGAGCAAGGCGGAGGCCCTGCGGGTGTGCGAGCTGGTGATCACGGCGCTTGACTACATAGGAACTGAGCGGAACGAAAAGAAGGACGTGTGGGAGCCAACGCAACTGGTGAAGCACTTAGGCTTGGAGGTGGACACCAAGGACGGACAGTTCGAGGTAGCCCACTCAGCAGATCGGACGATGCAGGCAGGTGCGAGGCACCTGCTGAGCACCGCAAGCCGTGTGCAGCGGTGGGTGCCAGTATGGGAGCTAGCTCGCTTCGACGAGCTGTGCCAGTCGGTGTACCTGGCCGTGCCGCGCGCTCGCTTCCGCCTGCGGGAGCTTTACTGGGTCTTGCAGGCTTTCAGGAGCGGGGACGAGCTGGGTTGCCACATCACGCATCTCGAGTTAGAGGCGATCACGCGCACGGTGGAGACTTTGCTAAAGGAACTGAAGGGGAGGACGGTGCTGCTGCGGTGCAACAACCAGGCGGCGCTGCACATGCTGGCGCACTTTATTTCGCGATACCCGGCGTTGATGCAGAGGATGGGGAGGCTGTGGATCCTGCTGGACTTGCACAACATCGAGCTCACGGCGCGGTACATTCGGAGCGAGGCCAACGAGCAGGCCGACCGGTTGTCCCAGGACAGAGACGTGGACAACTGGCGGTTGAACTGTTTCGACTCGGCCGTGAGAAGTGTGGAGACCACACGGTGGAGCGCTTCGCCTCCGTCATCTCTGCCCAGCTTCCTAAGTACCAGCTTCCCCGTGGTGAGAGCCTCGTTGCGAGGGGATCGACTCTCTGTCCCACTGCTGGCGCGCAAAAAAGAACTGAGTGGACCCCGGTGGGGGCCGCTGGATCAGGTGGCCCGGAAGCAGAAGGGAAAAGGGCGCCACTGCGACGCGGGTAGTCCCACATTGGCCAGGGCAAGCCCTGGTACTGGGAGCAAGAAGCTCTCGCCTTCGAGGTGGTATTCATGCAGGCTGGGAGGGTTCGAGCTCCTCGGAGCCTCAGAGTGCGCCGCGGTCATGTGTCACATCCCGGGCCACCCGCGAGTTACTTCTTCCAGGGGAGTAGGGCCAGAGCCCCGCCGGTGGCCCGCCACAAGGTGGGCATGCGACTGGAGGTGTTCTGGAAGGATGATGATGTGTGGTACCCGGGCACCATCACGAGCGTGTCGGGCGACCTGTAGGCTACGACGGTGGCGACGAGGAGGAGCTTGACCTGCGGGGTGAGACCTACCGGACCCTGCTCCCGCGGGGATCGGAGGGCGAGCGTCAGGCGTGGGACTCAGCCCTGGGGGATTGGAGGGCGAGCGTCAGGCGTGGGACTCAGCCCTGGGGGATCGGCGGCGAGCACAGCAGAGCGAGCACCCCGACACAAAGCTGGTGATCACGGCGATGGAGGCAGCTCTCACCAAGTCCACCCAGGGCAGCTACGGGCCAAAAGCCCAAAGCTTGCACTTCTGCTGAGGGGAACGGCCTCCCGCGCTCGCCGGCAGCACTTCTGCTGAGGGGAACGGCCTCCCGCGCTCGCCAGCGGCACTTCTGCTGAGGGGAACGGCCTCCCGCGCTCGCCGCACTTCTGCTGAGGGGAACGGCCTCCCGCGCTCGCCGCACTTCTGCTGAGGGGAACGGCCTCCCGCGCTCGCCGGCGGCACTTCTGTTGAGGGGAACGGCCTCCCGCGCTCGCCGGCGACCCAGGAATCGGTCCTCTTGCGCATGGGCTCGCTGCTGCGGCGGGGCACAGGGGCTGCGGGGAGCATGCAGCCGCACCTCTTCGCACCTTTTGGACATCAACAACAACCAAAAGGACCTCGGGTTCGAAGGGCTGTGTGGTGGCGAGAATGCAAGAAGGCGTGGCCTCGTTACAGGCGCAAGTGCTGGCGGATGCCGGGCAGCAGCAGGAGGAGAGGACGTGGCTGCCGCCGGCCGAGGCGGTGGCAAGTGTGCAGGGGGTGGTGCTCGGTTTGCGCCCGAAGAGCGCTCGAGCGCGGCCGTTTGCACCTTTGTTGCACGACCCGGCCCCAACACAGCAACAAACAGCCAAGCTGCTTTGCACCCTCGGCCCAAGACCGGAGCCGGTCTGCAGCAGCAGGATGTGGCTGTCTCACTGCAGCACGTCACCTTCGTGCTGGGGAAGGAGAAAGGCCGGCAGCAGCTGCTGACGAAGCAGCAGCTGCTGACGAAGCAGCGGCTGGTGATCCCGCGGCAGGCGGTGAGCGGGCTGCCGGCGCTCTTGCAGGTGTGGGCTCGGCATCGCGGGCCGGTGGAGCCCGCGGAAGTTTCCAGCGGCTCCCTTGGTAGAGGTGTGCTCATTGGCCGGGGTCCCTCGGGGACACCTGGCGGAAGCAGGCCCTCGGGGCGATCGCCTTGCACGCCTCCGCTAGGGGGCCACTTCGCAGGGTGCAGCACTCGGGAGGGCGCTGCGACGTGTGCACGGGCAGTCGGAGCGGCCCTTGAGCGGGCGTGCTTCTTTGGTGTGGCGGGGCACAGTTGTCTTCAGCTGTGCACACGTACATTGACACGACAGCCGTGGCAGATGAGCACATGTGGAGGTACTTCGGCTGGCTGACCGGGATGCAGTCACAAGGACGATGAGGCCAACCGGGCGCTCGCTGGCAGCTGCACTTCTTGAGCCAGTTTGCCGCAGAGATCTCCGAGACATGGCAAATGTCATTGCACTTGGCTAAAAGAGATGTTTCAATTGGAAATAAGTGGAATTTTAGTGGTTTCCTTTCGAGAACAGACTATCGACTCCGTACAGGCAGATCGAGGCGGTATGACAGCAGATGACAGCCGAGAGATGACTAGACAGTATTTTGGATCCGTAGCCTTCGGAGCCGTAGCTCTGTTTATTTTTGTACTCATCCCACCTGACCCGGCAAATATTTGTTTCTTTGTGATCGGACTCAGCAAGGCTCCGAAAGACACAAAATGGACTTCCAAGAAAACAATCAACTCGCCTAACGCGGGGAACCTTAGCAAAATGAAGTTATTCCTTTAATGGAATTCACTTGCAGTGTGCTTTGGCAAATGTGATTGTTCTTGGCAAAGAGAAACTTTCACCAATATGTCTGGAGGATTTTCCCTGTCACCGATAAAAGTAATGGTTTCTCATTGTCACTGATACAAATTCCGACCTTTACTTGCCATCAATACAAACGTCAGTCGCTCCTTGTTAGGATTGATCAATTTATACAACCAATACAAATGATGGATGTTCCTTGTCACCAATACAAAAGATGAGCGTTACTTGCCATCGATGCAGATGATGATGGCCAATTTGCCACCGATACAAATTATGGTCATTCCTGTTCACGGATGCGAGTGATGGTTGCTCCTTGTCACTGACTTAACTGCCACGCGCTCGCAGGATGCGCTCAAAGTCTCAAAGGGAGCAGGGGACCGGCCGCACAAATTTGACTCCCTAAAGTGGTTAAAGAGCATGACTTCATTCCCTGCCTTAGTGTTGCGCCTCGCAAAAGAGGGTGCAAAACCAACCCTCCTAAGTAGGTGGGTGCCTACCTTTGCAGCTTGAGATCCAATGTGACTGTCCTCAATCACGACGCAACTGCAGGTTACACATCCACGAAATAATAAACTTTCACAAGCCTTGAGTTCTCCCACTCCGGGAAAAGTACAACCTGTCAAAATAGCTTATTGTAACTTCAGCCTACTGCGACTCTTCTGCCACCATCATTTCTGAAGGTGGTCTAGCTGCATGAGGAACACTAATGATGGGTTCTACACAAGTTTCGGAAAAGCGCCCGAGGAGATCTACAGGAATTTACCGTGAGGGATCAACTCCAAGCTCTTTGGCTGCAAGGAGGTAAATGTCTGGCGCAGGCTTCTTTTTCGGCACCACATCACCCGCAAAGACTCTCATCACTTTCGCCACCTGCACCATAATTCAGCTAACTCACGACCTCACCAAAATATCAGCTTGAACCTGCAATCGTCGTCTCGCAAGTATTTCATAAGGTATCAGGTCAATAGTGTATTTACTGTCATCGGCAGCATTTCCGAACTCACTGACGCCGAGCTGGTGAGCACGCCTACGATTGGAGGTTGCTACAAGTACTTGCAAGAGTTACTTGCGGCGCACCTCGGGGCCTAGCATCACCTCCACGATGGCGGACACTGCGCGCTCGTTTGAAGTGGAGCACACGGCGACGGTTACGCCCGCTGAGTAAATTGAAGCCCCAAACCCAGCGTGAAAATATTTCTTAGAGGTAACATGCTGCTCGCACACAACAGGCTGAAGAGAAGAGTCTGGCTTGCAATAATCATACGCTCAGGCACTTGCAGGAGGAACTTTCCGAAAAGAAAACGTGCGTTTGGAAGAAAGGGCGGCTTAAAACCTAAACAATTGGCTAGCCTAGCCATTCACTGACCAGTGTAAATTAGGTTTTCAGAATTATTCGCCCCAGTTATCCGCAGAGCAATAGTCAATGCGGGTTAGGCTTCGCCTTGTGTTGAGTACAAGCAAAAAAGAGAGCTAGCAACAAAAAACTAAACGCAGCTTCGCTTCACACGAGCAATGGCGAGCGACGACGTGGCGCACACGGCGGAACTTCGTCAAGGCAGCCAAAGCCCGATACTTTGGCTTTGATAAACGTGGAGGTTTTGTGGCCAGAAACGGGAAAGCCCGTTTGCGTGCAGAACGGAGAGTGTCACGCGTGGGACCACGAGGAGAAAGTGGATCAAGAGAGGAGAGCGCCGCGGACCCTCAATGGCCTCGGAGACGAGGCGAGCCACTCCAGGGCGAAGTGGCAGAGCGCCAGTCTCGACCATTTTCATGAATAAATTTGTTTTCAACAAGTGCAGTTCTTTGACAAAGGCTTGCTGCTCGTCCGCTGCCTGCGAGTTTGATATGCCGGACGCGTTAGAGCTGCGTAGGTGAAAAATGTGGGATACCCAATCGGTTTCTGGGTAAAGATTCGTTAAGATTTGTCGAGACGCAGTGAAGAAGAAGCAGACACAAGCTTCAGTTTCATTTCCTTTTGCGGCTGGTAAGCCATCCCTAAAACTCTGGACGCCACGCCGATGGAAAGCCAAGCGTGCAGAGTCTGTCTCGCATAGTACAAATCAAGTTGGAAATCACCTGACTGGGGATGGGTTGCTTACCTTCATGGATGCAAACGGCTCCTCGTCCAGATGGTCGTTGAAGTACCTATGAGGGAGAACTGGTGACGTGAGGGACACACAACTGAAAATTTGCGCTTGCATTAAAGGAAAGCGTAACTTACTTCTGGCAGTAGTCAAGTCTAGATAAAGAAAATCCAAAGCAACCTTTGCAAATGAACTTTATAAAGCATAAAACAAAATGCGGAAACATCTGCATAACACAAAGATTAAGATCTAAGCGAAAGTTTCGTACTTCGTCATTCTTTCCTTTCCACCTCCAATCTGCAGGAGCTCACCGTATAACTCGACATCCCAGACAGCAGGTAGCCCCTGGCAGAAACCGTCCCCAAAAGGTTTGTTTGCGCGTTTGACTTATTATGAGCTGCACACACTTGCAAAGCAAGCGTCTAAAAAGTTGAAGCATGCACAAGTACAGTATTTCCGCACTTACATATTGAGCACGACCTGAAGGAAAAGTAGTCAACAAATAAATTTGAAATGCAATACTGTATCAGCACGAAGTGGTGTACCTTTAATGATTTCAATAGTTTTCGAGATTTAGTGCCTCAAACGTCAAGTTGTTGAATGTGCGAAATTAAAATACCTTTGCCGCGAAAGTTTCATTGAATGAAACGCGATGCCCATCCTTCTCAGTGTCCACGAGGACGCCATCACAGTCAAATAAGAGTGCATCAGGTAATTCCGAAGAAATAGTTACGTTGGTACGAGTATTACGTCGAGAACACCTGCGATCGACTACAGAGATTTTCGACCACACAAGCCTGAAGGCGTTGCAAAATTGCCAAATTCGAGAAGACAAGAATAAAGATGAGAAAAAACTTCATACCGCAAACGATGCGACAGCTTCTGGCCTGCAAAAGGACCTGGCCTTCTGAGGACGCAGGGCACAGATATGCTTCCGAAGCGCACGTTCCTCACAGGCCTGCAGGTTGTCTTGCGAGCTGTGGAGTTGTTCAACTTCAGTCCAGATGTTGGAACTAAGGCCGTGTCACTTGCCATATACGTCGCGATCATTACTGAAGATACTCAAAGAGTAGTTTTCAAGTTTTTTTGTTGCTCTTTTGCTTTTTCTAATCCAACACTTTTTTTTTTTGGTTGCTCTTTCTATTTTATCCAACGCAAGATCGTCCCTCGCCTGTCGCTCGCTGCGCTGTCGCTGTCGCTCCACACGCCACACGTCATCGTGGAACTGGATCGTCAGCTGATAGGCGCAGGCGTCACAAGTTCGAATTTAAATTATAAAGATCGGTAGATCACTTGCAGAATGCAGAATTGCAGATGCAGCTTTGCAGATCTGAGAACTGAGATCAGAGTTTGCAGTTTCGAGTTTGAGTTCGCAGTTTCAGAGATCTGAGATGTGAGATCTAAGATCTACATCTAGCAGGGGGAATAGTAGATACGTAGTATCTACTATACTCCCCCTGGATCTAGATCTCAAGTGACAGTGTGACACAGTCCGGGCGGGGGGGGCGATTCGGGCCCCCCATCCCCACCCGTAAATATATTTTTAAAGTGAAAGTCATGTCACTTGGTTCATGCGATGCGATGGTTATAATTAATAATAAACTTGTCGAGGGTCATGTCATTTGACATTTCCCCAATATTATCGTAATAAATTATTACGAATATTCAATATAGACGTTCGGAGACAGCTGCAGCTTTGTGCTTCCACACGCAAACCGAGAAACATTTTCAAAACGTTAAGCTCTCAGAATTTAAACAGAGTTTTCATAAGAAAAACAAGCAACGGTATCTCGCGTCCAGCCCGTGATGGCGACGCTGGTTTCTGATGGTGAAGCGGTGCAAAACCGTTTCCAGCACTTGAAAGCGCCACTTAAAGATCTCGTTGCCAACTGGAACGTGGATATCGCCAGTGACCTGGATGATTATTTGAACATCCTTGAAAACATTACCTTCTCTTTCGAAGGAGGCGAATTCGAAAGTTCGTTGAACTTTGCTGAAGGTGTGCCTGCACTGTCTGCAAAATCAAGACCTTCAATCTTTTTGTATACTGTACTTCGCCATATGCGTTTCCAGGCCTCAGATACCTACCAAGCTGGGGAGCAACGAAGCTTGCTCGTGAACCGTGCGCTCATTTTCCCTTACAGATAATCCAAAGTACCGTGCAGGACATTCGAGGACTGATGGGGGTGAAATTTGCAGCTGCTCTTTTGATTCAAGGTTCCACGTGCATCTACAGCAAGAAAGTGGAACTTTTGCACAAACTTGTGTACCAGGCTTTAGACTTCATCTCCGACAAAAAGTGTGCCGCCCATCCGCACCTTTGTGCCCATATTTCTTTTTTTCAATTACTTGCTAATAATGCATCACTTCAGACCCATTTCTTCAACTTTTTGCCGTTTCAACGAACATATGTTGTGACAGGCGTAAAGAAAAGTCAGGCGAGGGTAACGAGGAAGGGGAAGAAATTGAGCGAAACTGCCAAGAGGAGATCGAATCCTTTTTAAACGCCGAGTTCGACCTCGATGGTGAGTCAGGAGTGATTTTGGGGAAAGAATTATCGATCAGCATCCCGTGCTTATTTTGCTGTTTTAGTCGGTGCAACTCGCATAAAGCAAAACCGTATCATCGCGCGCTGTAGCCCGGCGTTCAGCTCTCCCGCCAGCAGCATTCAAGAAGAGCTTTTTACCGCGGTCATCCAAGCTATGCAGCCTACCTTATCTTCTTATTTTGTCAGTTTTCAGACGGTCCTGTTGGTTGATTGTGCTTCGCCCGTCGCGGGTTCTTCAGAGGCAAAGAACATCGACCTTGACGAAACCACGCGCCCCCTGGTGAAGCTCGTGCCACGGCCGCCTGCCGCACTTATTGCCCTCGAAGAAGCTGGTGGGTTCTTGTACACGCTCTCTTACACGGAAATCCGTTGTACTTGTCCGCTCCCAATCGTTGCTTCTTTCCCGTCCTCTTTGGCTTGACTTGCGCGCCCTCGGCTGATGCTTCGGTGGGTCTAACAGGGGGAACAGATGGCTGCGAAAACTACAAGGTATTCACTTCTGGTTCCGCTTTGCGGTGCACGTCAGCCTTACCGAAAGTAGCGCTTGCACCCACTCGCAACATGTCTCGGGATAACGTTCTGCGGGGAGGCCCTTGTCGTCCGCCAAATGCAGCCCGTCCAGCCTGATCCTCCAGCTGCACCCAGCCGGAGCAGCTGCACCCGTTCAAAGACCCTTCTATACGGGTCCCCTCTTCAAGCATATGGGGTGTAGAGACGTCTGGCCTCGTCTCTATTGTGGCTGGAGTTCACATTCAGCCGCACCGAAGCTGCATTCCATGTTGGCTTGACTTAACAGAACTGTAGTGCTTAGTGCTTAGACGAGACGAACGAGAGTTCAGCTGTGAGATGTAAGGATCGACCTGCTGGTTCATTCCCGAGGTTGTGATAAGGAGGCTTCGGTCTGAACGCGGCCGCCGCGATAACTCATACCTTTATCTCCAACCATCGACTGCACGTGGACCTTGTGTCGGCTGCCGTGTGCCTACCTTACCTTGTGGTAACCTCGCCGTATTAGCACGGTTCCTAAATTATACCTTGAAGCTACTACTTTCCATAATGCACTTTGCGCACAGAATGTTGTCGTCGGCTTCACAGGTCGGACCGTCGACTCTTCCATATTTGAAGTCAATTGTTTTGATAGAGTAAGAACGTGCCCTCCGTCACACCCGGTGAGCGAACGCCGGCGGGGCGAGGTGGGACTGGACACAGATCAACGGGTGCATAATTCATCACTCCGGGGCATTGCTTCTGGAGCATCTGGACAACGTCGATGAGCTCATCCCCGAAGACTTGCCCGAGGATGCTCCGCCTTCTGCCCCCACTGGCATCGTCGAGGCTCCCTCTGCTCAAGGCAAGGACAGCTCCCTTTCAAAACGGGGGCTTCTCAAGCAGCTTCCTAATTGTGCCACTACCAGTCCTCAGCTGTCTTTCACTCATTTCCTCCAGAAACCCCGCATTAAAGTGCAGGCCTCTGCCCTCGGCGATAACAAGCAGGAATACCTTCCGAAATCGTAGAACATACTTGCGTGAGATGGGAGCTCTTTAGGTGTCGACGTGTTGTTGCGATGTTGGCAGTGAACGGCACAGAGGCCGTTAGGATAGGGAGCGTACACGGGTAGGGCCTTCACTTGTAATTGTGGGCTAGAGAGCACGGGCACAGGGCCCTTCACGTGCTAGTGTGGTACGGGGGATGCGTGTGAATGTGTGAAAGTCTCTTGTGAACGCGCTAGGCAGAGTGTTGGAGCGTGGATGGGCACTTGCAGGTGTGGTGTGCGGATTGTATCGGTGCAGGGCCTTTCATGTGTGGTTGTGGTGTGTGAAGTGTACCAATTAGGGGGTTTTGCAAGTGGGTTTGGTGTGGGGAGTGGAGATCATGTGTGAAGGTGGTGTGTATTCCCGAGTGAATATGTGCCGTGGAGTTTATGGTGACGGGGGTTGCGTGGGCGAGAGGGAAATGACTTTTGGTTACGATGTGCGGCGGGGTTTGGGGGAGGCAGCATTCTTGTATGCATATGGTTTGGTTGCGAGGTGCGATGGGTTTGCGCCGAGGCAGCTGATGTGATGTGTGCACAGGCGTGGGGAAGGGAGTGTTCACGCGTTTAGATATGGGGTGCGGAGTGTGCGGGGGAGAAGATGCACACAGGTGAATGTGATGAGGGGCTTTTTCGGTGGAAGTGCCGTTGATGTGTGGATATTGTCTGAAGAGTATGCGCGGGAGGGGTGTTCGCGTGTGGATGTGCGGAGGGGTGTTCGCGTGTGGGGGCATTCTCATATGGATATGGTGTGTGCAGGTGGACGCGGAGGCGTTTGCGCATGGATACTTTGTGCTGATCATGTGGGGGTGGTCATGGTTGAATATGATGTGCGGGCTGCGCTGGTATGGGGGTGCTCATGTGCGGATATTGTGTGCGGGGAGTGTCGGGGAGGTTACAGAGAGTGTGTAGACACTCTAAGCGGAGATGTGTGGGCTTGGGGGATGTCCTCGGTCAGCAGGACTTAGGCAGGAAACGGAAAATAGTGAGGACATGGGCGGCCCTGGTCCATGCCCTATTGACGAGGACGCGCATGACCATTTCGATGATGGCGCCCCAGACTTCGGCGACGATGAGCTTCCAGATTCATCCGGGGAAGCCACGCAAGTGAGACGCTGCCCTGGAGCCCGCCCATTTGCTGTAAGCAGTCTGCTGCAACATGTGGTGCCCCGATCCTTGTTCTTCCCCCTTCAATTGCTCTCTGGCCTGAGTTTGGATACGGGACCGACCGATACCGAACTGCATGGGCGGAAGATTTCCTTTGAACCCCAAATGAAGTTTCGTCATCCAATGAGAAATCCGTCGGATTTTAGAAATTCAAACGAAGATCGTGTGCTGTCACCTAGTCTTCCTCGCCCTCTCACCCACTTGGAGTGTGATAATACTCCCGGGCACTGCGCCCGCAAGTCTGTTCCCTACCCACTTCTGTAGCTGTCCATGTTGACTATGCTTACATCTACGAGGGTTGCATTCAGGCCTACGATCCAACGGCGACCCCGGAGCCAGTACCACTTCCTGTGAACGAAGCTCTGGAAGCGATCCCCGAGGAGGGCGACGGGGAGGAGGAGTTCGATGCCTTTGAGCCTTTGGATCCACACGACGTGGGCGACGCCGTGGTGAAGCCATTTAAGAAGGGCCGCACTTTCCGCTCTGGGCCGCGGCAACGCAGTGGAAGCGCTGCCGTGGACCCCACCCGCATACCCAAGGCCTCCCTCAGGTGTGGGCACCTACTTACCGCTAGGCTTCGCCATGTACGCATGTGAGCCTGGCTCGGCCCTTAGCCTTAAGCATGCCGGGTTCTTTCGGCCCCTGCGCTCGGGTGGAGGCATGCCCAACCCGCACAGAATCCAAGCTTCACCTTCTTACTGTGTGACATCTCGACATCTCGCCTGCCAAGTGCATCAGATCCACTACAGATTCTCCTGGCGACGTGAAGGGCTTCTCGCATTCGACATTGATGGGGGCTCGGGGGCTCCGGGCGTAACAGGGGGGCCACATTTCCCGATCTAGCCGGAGCCCTCGCCGCCATTTACCGCGCACAGGAGCATCAGGCGCGCGCTGTAGAAGATGATTTCATCGTGGATGGTAATCCCCAGCACTTCACTAATCACACCGTGTACACATACACACACGCACACACGTCGGAATCGGTCCAAGGGAGGCCGCACACGCGCACGTGATCAGGCACCTGCGCGGGGGCCAGGACGATGGGAACATGGATGGCCTCTGAGCGGGAGCTTTCTTGTGAGGCAGCGCCGCTCTCTTTCGGGGACTGGCTTCCGGCGGTGTGCTGCGTAGCCACGATGCGAACAGCAGCTGCCAGAGACGCCCGCCTAATGTCCCGACCTACGCATATCTCGTTGTCTGCCGGCGCGGGTGACTGCTATCAGCTGGTCCAACGGCCATCTGAATATGCAGCGCGCCAGTGGAGGGTGACCATGGCCTGCTCCCATCAGGTCTGACCAGAAGGTTGGGTGCGATTGAATGAGCCGCGGGACGCGGAGGAACCAGTGCCTTTTCTCTGCCGGCCTAAACGAGGATCCAGTCGGTGCATTTTCTCTGCCGGCCTGCCGAGGATGCAGTCGGTGCCTTTCTCTGCTGCCCGGTAAAAACGAGGGATGCAGTCGGTGCCTTTTCTCTGCCGGCCTAAACGAGGATCCAGTCGGTGCATTTTCTTTGCCGGCCTAAACGAGGATGCAGTCGGTGCCTTTTCTCTGCCGGTCTAAACGAGGTCCAGTCGGTGCCTTCGCTTGCCGGCCTAAATGAGATCCAGTCGGTGCATTTTCTCTGCGGTCTAAACGAGGATCCAGCGGTGCATTTTCTCTGCCGGCCCTAAACGAGGATCCAGTCGGTGCCTTCGCTTTGCCCTAAACGGATCCAGTCGGTGCACTTTCTCTGCCGGCTAAACGAGGGTCAGTCGGTGCATTTCCTCTGCCGGCCTAAACGAGATCAGTCGGTGAATTTTCTCTCCCGGCCTAAAGGATCAGTCGGTGCCCGCTTGCCGGCCTAAACGAGGATCCAGTCGGTGAATTTTCTCTGCCGGCCTAAACGAGGATCCAGTCGGTGCCTTTTCTGCCGGCCCTAAACGAGGATCCAGTCGGTGCATTTTCTCTGCCGGCCTAAACGAGGATCCAGTCGGTGCCTTTGCTGGCCCCTAAACGAGGATCCAGTCGGTGCATTTTCTCTGCCGGCCTAAATGAGGATCCAGTTGGGTATGCAGGATCATAGCTGATGTCCATGTATGAACACGGTGGGCTTCGGCTTTCATGCAGAGCGCAGCTGGTTTCCTGGCATCACCGTGCAGTATCTTTCATGCAGAGCGCAGCTGGTTTCCTGGCATCACCGTGCAGTATCTTTCATGCAGAGCGCAGCTGGTTTCCTGGCATCACCGTGTAGTATCTTCTTGAAATCAGTGTGCCGGAGGTGGGCAGAGTTGGATGCTAACCATTCTTGCTGCCCCTCGTGGCATCCTCTCCCCCCCTCTGCCGCAGCCCCCGAGGAGCAAGATGCATTCTCAAAGGAGGGTCACGATGCACTAGTGGATACCGGTGCGGCTCTCCCCTGCCCTGCTCTCCATGCGTCTGCCTCGCTGGCTCATCCTGATACACGCCCCCTTTCCGTCACAATGACTGCAATGATGGCCTAATCCTTCCCCTTGCTCCCACCCACTCGTGCCTCTTGCATGCATCATCCTCGCTGGGACCGACCTACGGCCATCCGGGTGGTGCAGAGGGCTCCTGGAGCGAAGATGAAGCGGCGCTTGACGGCTTTCATAGCGACGAGGACTTTAGTGACGGGGGAGGTCAGGTGTGTGTGGCTCCTGCCTATTCATCTCCCACAGTAGCCACCCCGGCCCCGTGACTGCGCTCGCCCTGCTCACCCGCCCAGCTCTCTTCCCAGTCCCCTCCTCTTGCTGACATGGCAGTCCCTTGGATCCCAATCTCGCAAACCAAACTTAGGGGTGCGCAAGCGGGGGATCCGGGAGACTGAGGTAGGAATAATGGGCAAGAGGGGGCTTTAAGGGGCATGAGGGAGGACTCCAGTGCGACACGAGCGGATGGAATAAGCAGCGGCGGAGGGGGGGTTTAAGGGGTGCACGAGGATGCATTTTGGGCTGCGGCAGGTGGGATTGGGAAGTGCACCAGGTGGGATTGAGGGGTGTGTCGGGGGCTACTGAGGGGTGCCCGAGGGATGGCAGGCGGGTGGGCGGAAGATGGGCGCTGAAGGGACACGCGAGGATGGATTAAGTAGCGCCTGAGTGGGGGACTGAGGGGAGCACGATGGAGAACCGAGGGCTTTTATGTGGGGAATTGAGGTACACGCAAGGGGGATGCAGGGGTGCGTGAGGGAGAGCATTTCGGGGCACATGAGGGGTGATTTGGGTGCACAAGGGGGATCAAGGAGGGAATTCGAAGGAATTAAGGGGCGCAATGGGTGGGGTTGAGGAGCGGGTGAGTACCAGTGTCCGGGCATATGGCCCTTCAGCGTGTGATGCGCGCAGGCTCTCTCCTGGCCGTGGCAGTTGCCTTCCACTTGTAACTAATGCTGGTGAGGTGTGAAGGGAGGGCAACAGTGGGATGGTGATGACGAGCGGCTGGCGTCGCCGCTGCGGCCCTGCACTCTAGCGGAAGGGGATGACTGGGAGGGCGAGGTAGACAAGCTTCCAATGAGTTATGAGGATCTGTGCCGCGCACATGTAGACTCCCTTGTGGCAGCCGCCGCTGCTGCCGAGATCCAAACGGAGCTCGCCTCAAGGTGTGCCTCCGGCAGCAGAGGCGCGCCGCCGCATCTGCCATGCGCTCTTGCTGGGGCCTCTTTCAGTTGCCACCATCCATCAACGCGGCGCCACGGAACTTTGGGATTGTGTCCGTGATCGGTCTCTGACCTGTCTTCCCTTGAGGCCCTGTCTTCAGAGCAGCAAGATGAAAGCGCTGTCGGATGATACGAAGTCTGACTTTGGACGACGGGCATGGGGTTGGGCAGGGTGTCGGTGTGGAAAAGCAAGATAGATCCGCAGCTCGAGCTAGAGAATCTACGCCCAGTGTTCGACATCCACGAGGTGTGCGCGCCGCTGCACCCCCCCCCACCGCAGCCCACTAAAAGGGGGGCTGAGATTGCGAGATCAACACACTCATCAGAACCCAATAGCCCTTCGTTTATGCCGTACGTTGCATCAAGTTGTGGATGATGTCTGCGTATCATCTGGAAGTGTCATACCTCTGTTGCATAATGGCGCGGCACATGCGCGACACACGCTTGGGATTCACACGTGGGACGCAACAAGAAAAATGGGAACCCCTGTGGGCTGAGAGGTCATTAGCCCGAGTGGCTGTATGCATGTATAATCGTAAATTGTATATTCAAGACACGTGGTGCTGATTGGATCTTGAAAATCCACGTGGCAATCGCCAGCTCCCGGCTCACTTATGTCAACTCAATCTGCGGAGCTGCTTCTGATGGGCTCCATCACACGGTGGTGATCATGACGGTCAGCGTGGGTGACGGGAGGTTTTGGGCAGTACGGGCGTAGGATGATAGATAAGGCTGGAAATCCGAACCTCAGCCTGGATCAGCTGGGCGTGAACGGGTACGGCGATGCAATCGATGTCTTGCAATGTAGGTTGTAAGGCGAGACCGCCTATTTCCGATCGGAGACGAGTGGCCGGAGCAAGGAACTGTGGTCATTCGTTCCAGGGCAGGCATCTGCCCGAATCGACAATCTGCCCGAATCGACCACCTTGAGTGGGGCAAGTGACTGAACACGTTGTTCAGGTTGGCCTCGGAGATCTGCAGGCCGCCCCACTGCACCTGGCAGTGAGACCAGCCATGGGGGGTGGCTCGCCAGGATCGCGGCATTCAGCTCCCTGATGACGGGCGAGGCAAAGCATACGGTGTCTCGGCTGTTTGCCGCGATGCTGCAACTGGTCAACGACGGGAACCTCGGGATTGCCAAGCCGGCGTGGGACGCAGCACTCTGCACCGCTATGGAGTGCTATGGCGACTTCGACGTCACTGTGCTCAAGCTCGGATCCCGCCATACACAGTTCGGGGACGACGACGCAGTGCTCGGTGCCCCCTCTCTCCCCTTTGCTTCCCAAAATATGACAGTCATGCCCATGCTTCGATCCAGCCGTGAGGGTCGCCGTGCATGGTTACACGAAGCTGTAATCCTCAGGTCTTAGCTGGTGACCCCGGAGCGAATTGATAGACCATCATTCGCAGTGCTGCGGCTCGTGTTCACACCGCCCGGCTCCACCCTAGGGAACGCGGCTTCACGTCGAAGTCTATACATTTGGATGTTTTTGGTACAGTAATGAAGCGGAGGATCGCGAGACTCGTCACCGTACGATTGCGTTGTACTGTCTTGCACTTCCTCGGTGAAAGCGCAGGCAGCAGGCGAATCGTAACTGCTCAAGAGGCACGTGCGCCTCTTGGTGGTCAGGCCTTGGTGGTGCAGAGACAACTGCGTTTCTTCCAGTTGAGAGTGACGGCGCATGTCATGGTGCAGGTGGAATGGCTGCCGGTGGAGTGGATCTGAAGGGCTCTTTAGACACACAGCCTGTCGATGGGACGGCTGGCAGCCCCGCATTGCTGAAGGTGAGGCCTGTGCCCTCGGGCCCGTCAATGCGCCTCTCTGCTGTGGAAGCTTGGTGCGGCATCCAGGAAGGCTGAATACCATGCTGCGGTGTGGATACTTCGTTGCGGTTCCCTTCCCCCGCGGTGGTGAGGTTTGGGTATGGATGGCCAACTGGGGGGGCCCGTCCAGGCGGAGCCTGCAAGAGAAACTGCCAAAGGCAAGAAGGCCGCCACGAAGACGAGCAAGCGGGAGAAGGAAAAGGTGGCAAGAGAAGCAGCCCAGCAAGAGAAGCAGGAGAAGCGCGCCGTGAAGCAGAGGAAGAAGGAGATTGGCCTGAGCTCACAGCCCACGCAGGTGCCAACATTCCTATTTCGTTCGTGCACCCGCATCCCCCGCATGCCCCGTTTTGATTGCTCATGAGCACCACCTTCGGGGGGACCGCTCTAATTCCACCAGAATGAAGGCAACTGCCGACTCAGAGCAGCGACATCAAATGCCCAAGTTGGTGTGGCAGAGAATCTAGCAAAACTACTGTATGCCATCCAGCAATAGTCAGTATGAGTACAAGCCGTTGTGTCCTAAAGGCCGTCCTGCCTGAAGAACCTTAACCTTTGCATGGTATCAGCAAACTCGTGCTAGCGGATGTGCATGTGAATCGGTTGGATGATTGTGGTGTTGTTCTGCTGCAGAGTTTTGTAGCAGCGGCGTGAACGATGTTGGCATTGCATATATTATTTGGAATGTCAACATACCGTGTGATTGTTGGAGTGCTCTTATTTACCGGAAATTGTGCAGAATACTCGCTTGCCGCTGCCTTTGATGGGTGGATGGTAGAGCGGATTGGACAACGTGCTAGAGTGACAACAGACCATGCCATGGTGTGAGGGCATCGGGACCGTAGTATATAACTTGTATTTGTAACTGTGAAGGATCTATTTCTTGCCAATGCTGCTGCTGTGGTCATCACTTTGGTTCTGATGCTTTGTATAGTGTACTTGTTTATATGTGTGGTGATCACTAGATATATGCGTCAGAATGCCATCAAGTGAACGAGACTGCGTATCCAGGATCACCGTGCATTGGGATGAATTTGCTTCGCCCTTTTCACAATTCTCGAGTATGCATGTGGACAATGATTGGTGACCTACGATTGCAGATAGAGGTCTACAGACACAGCTATCGCTTCCCGCCGGTGTGGATAAGCCTAGCAGTTCGATTGATGGTTCAAACCTTTCCTGTGGTTTTCTGGCAAGCTGTGGAACGTGATGATGAGGTACACGGTTACAGTTACACTCCGATTGTGCCAGTGATACGCATGACCGCTTTGCAGCTTCCAAAAAACGTATGCTCAGGAAAGTACTGGAGTGTGGCCGTGTTTTTTCCTATCTGAAGGCCTCACAACCCTATTGAGCCTGTTTGGTTGCTAACAATTTTACGGCCTCGTTCCATGGAGAATGTAATCCGACAGAAGGTCGTCCGCAGTAGTAGATCAAGCATCACGGTATATTCAATGTATGCATGCCACTGTAGAGTCGGCGCGTCCATTCTAGCTATTTAGATGGCTTCAAATCTTCTTTGGCGATGGGACTCCTGGATCGTGCCCCTTGGTAGCTCCAGAGCAGTGCCCCTTGGGATAGAGTGTCTTTCTGGCTGCGGCAAACCTTTCAGTGTCGTTGATTGACAGAACCGATTCGCGAAGCATGCGGAACTTTTATAGAAAGCAAAACGTGCAATCGGACACGCCAACGCACCAATACGATTATATCTTGGATACAGAATAATGAAGTGGCAGCGGGTAACTTGCTCCGTTAGCGAGCAAATTATGGGGTCGTGTGTATAGATGTACTTATATGAATATACTGCCAATCCAGCTTAAGCAGGTCATCCGTTTTCTACTGAAGTTACATTCTACTGCAGTTTCAGCCGGCACCGTGTCCGCTGTCCGGACTGAAAATTTCAGGTAAATCCTATCAGAACAGTAACAGTGTATGACCGAGGATATTATATCGACGTCTATATGCGAAAGGACGCGCAAAACTCTTCGCCTGGTTGGTATCTCGTTCGAGGTTTGGGTCCCGTCATTCCGAAAACACATGCATGTCATATGCTTAATTCCAGTCCATGTGCTTTAGAGGGCATACACGGGTGTTTGCAATAATGTTTGCGCCATGCAGCAAGTTGCATGCGTCGATAAACTCTCTAGCAGAACCATCATCCGACTGTTGCGTATTTCGAGGTTTGGGTGGAAATCATCTCAGACCATATACATTACTTCAGCTTAATTTAATTACACTCTGGCTTACTACAAAAAGTAACTTGCAGTCGCACATGTACTTCAGCTTAACTTGCAGTCGTGACTGCATACTCATCTATGCGAATATGTTTTGTTCTCTTGCTGACTATTGTACTGTACTATGGCACGGGCCCGCAACAAAAATAACATCATACCATCGTTATTCTTTATTGATGGACACGTTTTTTCTCGGTTTGTTCGATGGCATAAATGCTAGCACGTTAGCGTGTCTCAGATCGGGAATGTGAAACAAAACCCCATGATGTCAATGCAAAATGCACGGACGGAGCAGGTTCGTTGCTCTCTGCATGCGGACCATTTTGTTCAGGTACTCAGGATCTCTGGCTGGGCTTCAGAAACGCCCCACTTTCGAAATGGGTTTTGAAACCCAAATTATGGTTTTGGGAGCTTCCGAAAGTGATCGATGGTTCCGAAATGTTCCGCGAGGGTGCACTTATGTTGTCAAAATAAATGCTGAATCCGATTCGAATTTTCGGTCGGCACGATATATATTCTATTATAAAGGCGGTCTCGATAAGGCGGACAGCAGCACGATGCCACTGATTGGGAATGCATACCGGACCCCGCCGAATTCACTTTTGGAGGAGTGAAAAATAAATTATCTGCGTGTATTCGGAAGCTTCCAAAAGCGGTTTCGGAAGCAAACGTGGCAGCAGAAATGCCGCATACCTGGAGGGCTGGGGCGCGGTTTGAAACCAGATATGAAATAATAAGTGGGACCTTACGAAACCTATAACCAGCGGTCTCGAGTAGCCTTACTAAAGTGGTTTGCAAAAACGGAAGCACATCCACTTTGTAAAATCTCGCCCCAGACGATTTGGTGCGCGCTCACCAAAGTGGTCAGTCCGAAATTTCGATCAGAAAGCTCCTACTGACAAGGAGTGCACCTCGTTCGCTCGTTGTACGAACGTCGTTGATTCAGATCGATGCGGTGTCCACTTTGGAGGGCTCACCGACATAACGGTTTGGCGATTGACGAAACTGATGGACTTCCCCTTTTCGATCCTCCTGAGAGGTCGTGACTATG
Source organism: Cymbomonas tetramitiformis (assembly GCA_001247695.2). Taxonomy (NCBI): domain Eukaryota; kingdom Viridiplantae; phylum Chlorophyta; class Pyramimonadophyceae; order Pyramimonadales; family Pyramimonadaceae; genus Cymbomonas; species Cymbomonas tetramitiformis. The sequence continues at coordinate 11,263 of LGRX02015932.1, read as the reverse complement.
CCAGCGTCAGTCGAGCATCTTCCTCTGTCGATTCTTAGGGCTGGTCAAAAAGCTGCGTGTGTACAACAATACGTTTTATACGCGTTTCACATCTCATTATTGTCTGCGATTACCTCCCTTTACTGAACACGGCCATCAACGATGCTTGATCTGCCACCACGATATGTGTTTTCAATATATGCAAATCTCGCACCATCGTGACTGAGTCGTGTGTACTTGACTGATGTTCGAGCTCCACTAGGCCTGTGATGACTCGGTAATCTTAAGCATGTTTCAATGTTGTGATATGATTATACGGACATTTGCACATTGTCACGATTAATTGCTCGGTATACATGCGAGTGCGTGATGTGGTGGGCTAGAGTTGACATTTATAAGTGTTCGCGCCTTCCGTGCGTTAGCTGGAACCGCCTGATGCGCGCGCGAACACCGCTCATCCCCATCGCTGGGTGCAAATTTCACCATGGTGCTGATGGGGTCGTCACCGTGTGGTTTAGTTTAGCGATGGCTAGGTCAGCAGATATCGTTGCGATAGCCGCTTTAACGATTGACGTGTTATATTGAAGTAAATAAGCACTTTGCCGTGGTTCTAAACAGTACAGAGCAAGGGTCCAATTAGGACATAGGTTGATAAAATGCATCATCTTACGCTGTTAATTACCGGTACTGTGCCCGCCCGAGATTAAGAGAGAGAGAGAGAGAGCAATGGAGAGGTCAAGTGCTCGTCGAGTTTTTATTGTTCAATATTACCATTTGCACATGCCAATGTTGTGGAACTTCCGAACAGCTTATGGCCGGATGAATTCTACGCAAAATCACAATTGAATGGACTTGCCACCATGGTGACTTAGGTGATTGAGTCCTACACTGCATCCACGTGGTCTCTACCTTACATTAATCATATGCCAACACACCACTAGACTAGCTGCGATCCACGGCACTTTTGTACCACTTGCATGGTAAATGCCGGAACTCGTAAGGAATACTGTGTGATTGTAACCGGCCGTAATTCGCAAACCATCGTATCTACCGACGACCTCAACAGGTGAATTTCTGTCAATCTGTGTACCATCCCCTAGCTGTCCCCATTCATTATTACCAGTAGCCATCAATTCGCCTCTATCGGTAAGGAAAATGGAATGCTTGCCGCCAGCTGCCACATAGATTACTACCTCAAAGGGATAACCCAACACCATCACAGGTGTGCTCCTATGCGCCAAGGTGCTTTGGTCTCCCAGCTGCCCACAATCATTGCTGCCCGTCGTGTAAACATCTCCATCGAAAGTGAGAAACACTGTGTGGTAGCCACCTGCTGCTGCATCACTCACGTTATATCCGCGCATGACCCGAATGATTGTGCTTGTGGATATTGTAGTGCCATCTCCTAGCTGCCCGAGGTCATTCCTTCCGGTAGCATATACGTGACCGTCGGCACTTAGAAACACAGTATGAAAACCACCCGCAGTAACCCTCCTCACCCTGATGTCATTCAACATCACCTGCCTCAGGTTTTGCGAGGTCCGGTATGCCATGCTGACCACGTTCTCGAAGCGCTCATTTTGCACGATGGTGACCATCTCCAAATTGATCCCGAGCTGCCCGCAGTCGTTCCATCCGGTTGCATAAGCCTCGCCACGATCCGTGAGGAACACCGTGTGATATGCTCCGGCTGCACCAATCGTGAGATTGCGCTGGACTCCTCCGGCCAACACGACTTCCACAGGGTCTGTTCGTGACAAGGTGGTACCATCTCCAAGCTGCCCGTAATCGTTCCGTCCACTTGTGTAGGCCAATCCGCCGGCAACAAGAAAACAAGTGTGATATGCCCCGGCGCATGCGCCAGTCACGACAAACTCTGCCATGACTTGCACTGGGGTGCTGACTTGTATCCCCTCGCCGGTTCCGAGCTGCCCATGGTCATTGGCCCCAGTGGCGTAGGCGTGGCCGTCGGACGTGACAAAAATGGTGTGGCCAGTTCCCGCAGCAATGATCGAAACCGTCTCCGCATCCAGAAGCACGTCGATGGCCTCGAGCACCTGAGTGGATGAGCTCTGTGTCGCCCCCAGTTGGCCGAATGCATTGCTACCCATTGCGTATGGTTGAGTCGCACCGCCTGCCCCCAGGACGCCCAATGCCACGAGCGCAGAAATCTCTTTTAATCCCAATTTGTTGAAAACTAGAACACACCATCACCCCAGGAATCAAGGTAGGATGGTGCTGCATACACCACGAAGTCGTCAGCGCTTCTCTAGATTACAGCAAGGGCGGATGCAGAGCGGGAGGTCGACAGATCGGCGAACACTTCACGCTCCAACCAGAGAACCGTGGCTTAGCGAACCTCTCATCCAAACCCCAATGCGCCCCTTCTGTGAACCGGAACTGCTCACTGTAAAGCAAGCAATCATTCAAACCGCCCAGCACATCAAAAGCGAGCGGCCACCGGGAAGGCTCGCAGGAAAAACCAGATCCCACCGACAACTTGTACTCAGCAGTCAACCCGCTCGTACACAAAGAGTGATATATGGCTTAATGACCGGTGACGGTGCCGGGTAGTTGCAAAGCACATCACCGCTACTTGATAGCAGCATGGTTGGTCCCCTTGAGACGTATGGATCACCGGGCGTATTTTTGGGATTAGAGTAGTGCTTCAAGTTCACAAGGATGACACATGGCCACCCTCCGTGCGTACAAAAGCCAGCAAAAGGTTTTGCAGCCTTTTGAGATATCTAAGACAAAGGCAACTGCCACAATATGCACAGCACTCACCTATGGCAGCTGCTTCAGCCGGAACTGCTTTGCTGGGCATTTCTGTTTCTGCACATTTGCAATATTCCCAGCCTTTCATGTTCGAGCGATTCAAGCCCTCGCCAGAGGCAACAACATGATCTCCTATGTCATCCATACACCCATATCTATATGATCTCCTATGTCATCCATGCACCCATATCTATATGATCTCCTATGTCATCCATGCAACCAAATCTGTATGATCTCCTACGTCATCCATGCACCCAAATCTATATGATCTCTATGTCATCCATGCACCCATATCTATATGATCTCCTATGTCATCCATGCACCAAATCTATATGATCTCCTATGGCATCCATAGACCCAAATCTATATGATCTCCTATGTCATCCATACCCAAATCTATATGATCTCCTATGTCATCCATGCACCCATATCTATATGATCTCCTACGTCATCCATGCACCCAAATCTATATGATCTCCTATGTCATCCATACCCCATATCTATATGATCTCCTATGTCATCCATACACCCATATCTATATGATCTCCTATGTCATCCATGCACCCAAATCTATATGATCTATCTATATGATCTCCTATGGCATCCATGCACCCAAATCTATATGATCTCCTATGTTATCCATGCACCCAAATCTATATGATCTCCTATGTCATCCATGCACCCAAATCTATATGATCTCCTATGTTATCCATGCACCCAAATCTGTATGATCTCCTACGTTATCCATGCACTCAAATCTATATGATCTCCTATGTCATCCATGCACCCAAATCTATATGATCTCCTATGTTATCCATGCACCCAAATCTATATGATCTCCTATGTTATCCATGCACTCAAATAAATCTTCGGAGGATGCATAGCAACGATCATCCCAAAAATCTTGGCATTCGACGAAGCAACATTTCATGTGTGGTCTGCCATTAACGTCTTCAACAAAGTGCTCTGAACACCCGCCAGGCTCCACTCACCTCCTCGCCGCTTATCCACAACCGTCTCTTCCTGCTCATAGCAGATGCAGTGCTTGTAGTGCCCAGGCAGGGGGTCGTAGCCAAAACCGTATGTGTTGCAACTGACGTCTCCATTGACCTCCTGAGATATGTAATACGTGTCTTTGACATCGGCCAGGGTAGCCAGAGGGTCAGGGGGATCTGAGTTGTCATTGATCGCTGAAGTCGAGATCTGAAGATATTTTCGCCCATAGTAAGCCGTACCCTGGCAGGTACATGTGCTGCCCTCAGCCGCGCACCAGGTAAAAGCCTCGAACGATGCCGTGGATGGAGCTGCAAGCCGCCCACACCAAGGCCTTCCGTCAGGCGGCGGGCCCACAAAAGCTGGGCCACACCAGACGATGCAACCAACGATAGGGCCTCGTGAGACCCATTAGGGCATGTATGCCACGTTGGCAAAGGGCGCGTGTAGTGTCATTGTGAGACAGCCTGGTCGGCAAGGGACATGAGACAGCTTGGTTGGCAAAGGAGGAGCGTGGCAGTGACGTGTGACCCTGGAGCTACAGCCGGCCAGACAATTAGTGGTATCACCCTGCAAATAGGCAAAAAAGCCGAAGTGGCGCGGGCGTCGCACCCATCCCGCAACAAGTGTCCTCGGAGGCATCAACCTCTTCGTAGCACTCAGAGAATGTCCCTGAACGTCAGCCGGTCCGTGGCTCAGCAACCATTCGTCCTCCGCAGTTTCTTGTCTCATGCCCGCGCCATGCCCCCCGCAGTTTCTTATCGTTATATAGGACTTATGCTTTAATGTTTGACACGTATGTCGCAGTAATGACCTGATGCATATTCTACATTTCTCAAAGATGCGTTTCACGTAAACTGTGGTGCAAAGAGCGACGCATTTTCAGCGAGACTCCTCACAGCCTCCTCCACCTACGAGGGGTCCACGGGCAGCCTACCTGTACGACTTGGAGCTGCCGGGATTCCCCACCTTAGAGCGGAATGCCACTATAGCGTAAGGGCAGCGTAAACAATGCCTAAACAAGCTTAGCTTTGATCGCTGGTAGACTTCGGTCCGGGGAGGAATACCTGTTGTCAAGGAGTCCGGGGAGTATGGCCGTGCCATATACGCAGCATGCGTTTGCATATGGTACACTGCATTTGTCAAGCTTTCCCCTTTGCAATATGCCCAGTTCTGAGCAGAACAAGCATCGTCTTCTCCGCAAAACTTTTCGTCTTTTTTGTCATAGCGGCAACACTCATTGCCGCACCAGCACTCCCCCCCGTTTTGCATAGCGAAATAGGGGTATCCTAGATACCAGCAGTCGATGCTGCATTCTGCAGTGGAATAATCTTTGCGGTCAAAGTTTGGTGCATATCCAAATGCACGATTGCTGCTATCATCCGTGTAACAGCCTTGGTACGTGTACGGAATTGGACCTGAGGAACGTTTGCAGACCCAAGTGCCTGTACCCTCAGAAATCGCCGTTGTCCCCGGAAGGCAAACAGCACAGTCTCCCATACCACGCTTTAGACGACAAAAGTCATCTGTGCTATATCCAACTGCAACCCCGAAAAATATCAGCAGCTCCATCCCGTTAACGCGATCTCTCACAATAGGTGACACAACATAAGCACCCCCAGGTCGCACGAAAGATCTCTGTGAGGCTGACGTAGCTCGCATCGGAGCGAGTTCCAGCAAGAAAGAAGCGAAGTGCGGCGGGTGCGATACCACACTCTTCTCTGCTGCATCCGACTGCTGTGAGCTGACTGTTAACAGCGATCCCCCAACACCCACGGCTCGGTGACTTTAAACTTGGGCCTGTCTATATTGACATGCCCTTCAAAAATTATAACGACTCGAAGACAAGATGCGCTTAGGTCGACCACGTGAAATTTTCATAGCATTGTTCTGCACTTTGGATCGGCCTCGAAGTACCCAGTATCGCCGCTGGGAACGTCGGGTTGCGCACAAGGCCTACATCATTATAATCCTCCTGTCTACAGGGACAGCATTTGCGGCACCTGCGGTCTGGTGGACGCCGTCTACCCCTTGAATTTGTAGTCCCAAGCGCTAAGGTATTCGTACGTAGTCGCGGTAGCGGTGAAGGTGCAGCCGTCCCTTTGGAGGTCCCCCGCGCGAGCGTTGGTAGCGGTGTCAGGGCAAGATCTCCGAGCAAACGCACGCAGAGAACGTGCGGGACGACTCCCAAGAAAGTAATCAGAACGGCTGTATAAGTCCGTTGAAAGAGACTCGATCCTCGGGTGAGTTCCAGCAGAGCCATTGCTGTTTATTGAAGGATTTATTGGTACGCAGAAGTGACAGCAGGGATTTCTTCCGACATCGCTGAGGCGAGCGAGAGTTATACATACGATGATTCTTCGACAAAGCAGCAATTCCGAGTGGTTCGAAATAAAGTTTGCTGATTTTGAATACATCTTGAAAAAACATTGGCCAAATTCAACCGTCCGCGACCCTTTGTTTCTTGAGGCGACCGTTGGCCTTCACTCGCACTGCTGAACACACGACAGCAGGAACTCCAACTGCTTATCGTTCTGCTTGCACGGGTGCCATGCCATGCCATGCCATGCCATGCCATATGCCATGCCATGCCATGCCACGACAGCGACTGTGACAGCGACTGCGACTGCGACTGCGACAGCGACAGCGACAGCGACAGCGACAGCGACAGCGACAGTTTGAATTGAGCTTGGCGAAGTTCATCCACCCGTGCTGCCATTATAACACGGTGTGCATGGAAAGCTTGCTCATCGAGACCTACGTCGCAGCACAACGTGCATTGGATGCGCTGATGTCCGTGTTCACGACCGTGACTATGGCGACGCGTGACATCGACCCGATGTCATCGGATGGGAAGAGGTGCACATGGTCTGTGCATAGCTTCGATGATGACGGACATCCTCACTCGTTTTACGCTCGATTGTATCAAAAATATAAACATACCCTGAGGATTGACAGACCACCATGCCCGTTCCGTCGAGATTGGACAGCTGAAGATCGCAGGAAACACGGTGAATTGAGTTTGGGAATCCTTGACACGGACACAGTGGCGGAAGCGGAGGCGAAGCGAAAGGCTCACGGTGAATTGAGTTTGGGAATCCTTAGCACGGACTCTGTGGCGGAAGAGGAGGCGAAGCGAAAGGCTCACGGTAAATTGAGTTTGCGAATCCTTAACACGGACTCTGTGGCGGAAGAGGAGGCGAAGCGAAAGGCTCACGGTCAGTCGGTTTTGCGAATCGCGAACACGGACTCTGTGGCGGAAGCGGAGGCGAAGCGAAAGGCTCACGGTAAATTGAGTTTGCGAATCCTTAACACGGACTCTGTGGCGGAAGAGGAGGCGAAGCGAAAGGCTCACGGTCAGTCGGTTTTGCAGATCGCGAACACGGACTCTGTGGCGGAAGCGGAGGCGAAGCGAAAGGCTCACGGTATACAGTCCAATAAGGCCATCATCACGCAACCCGAGATTCTTCAGAGTGACTACTGCGAAGCAATATTTACTTTGCAAGGGCCGTAAGATGCGCTTGGATTATCATATGGTCTCCGTACACTTAGACGATCTGCAGCCTTGTACGACAGCAATACTTGGACAATAGTAGTTGTACTTAGTTTTCGAAGAATTTCTCTGGTATTAAAACCACGAGTTCAAAACAACGATACACAACTGATATATATATATAGTTGTAAACAATATCCGAGTGAAATTGAAAGCGCGCAAGGGCGACGATAGAGCTCTATGATATTCGGAATCGGAATATGAAAAACTAAATGTATAGTCATTAGGAACATCTTAGAACCTCGAGCTGCTTTGCCTGTCCGTTATCTCTGTCTTACAATGCAAGGAAGGATGTTTGCTGCATTAGTTTTGAACTTGGTACTGCATGATATGTGCCATAAGAGCAGAACGTGTTTCCAGCGTGGGTGATAAATGGTACCGAACGATGGGACGTTCCCTCCGAAATCTTTGAAGCAGAGGCGTAGTGCACCTAGTCATGGGTGGGTCCACCGCCAACCCCAAAGACTTGCCTGCGCCTGTCACCCTACGGGCACACCTATCTTGACTTCATGGCGCGTACCGGATGCCGCAGTGCATCTTGCAAACCATTTTTGCTTTCCTCAAAGGTCGCCCAAGGTAGACGTAGACTTTCTTCGCGTGTTTGCATAGCCGACTGTTGAATCTTCAGCAAGTGATCTGTGAGACTGTGACCAAAGGGAAGGATGTATTTATTCGCGTAGTTCATATATTGAAATGTCATAAGTTAACAAAAACAACGTTCTTGGTCACACTTGACGAGGTTGTGGGAGTCGCGAACGAGTTCTTTTTTTTACTACTCTCGTCGATTTGACCACCCGTCATACGACGAGATGTCACGATACTACTGAGACTCTCCTAGGTTTTCAAGTGCGTCTCTTCTTTGTACGGAGTTTCTAGATTTCGAACTTCTCGATACAACCTCTGGGGCGGTGTAAAGCGAATTGCTTTTTATTTCGAATAAACTTAAGGCTGGTATGGTCTTGACGTGCAGAAATGCCGCTTGGAACTCTAAACTCATCTTTTCCATCACTCTATTATTGGCGACCGCCAGCCCCGTCGCCTATTTCTCCTGCATTTCTGAGGATACCTTCTCGGTATTCACCCTTACTTTCTCATTCTCCTCGTAATGTACCAAGGCGCCTTGTTGACCTCACGATTTGCCTGTTTATGTTTCGACAGTAGACTACGTATTTTGGCCCGCCGAATAAAATGCACTCAGCTGCTTTGTGCAAGGTCATAGATACCGACCACAGTTGGTTTTGCTCCAACCCTCGCGGTGACCAAGGATATGGAAACGTTCGAGGAGCGGGTACCCAAGTGTTTCCTGCTTTAAACGCGCGTACCCAAGTGGTCTCTGCATTACACGCGAAAACCGCGAAACACATACCCCTTCTCAAGCACCTTAGGATTTCAGCGAAAGTGTACGACTCCTGAACCACCGAAGGTTTTCTACGAGACTGTAAACTGTGGGATAGCCACCGACACCCTTGTTTGGGAATCGACTGTGTTCAACGCGAGTGCGCAAATTACAAAAGTGTGGAGACGAATTGAATACACCAAGCGGCACTGCCCATCGAACGTCTTGGATGTTTTTGCATCGCATTCTTTGATAAGTTGTCAGCGTTAGGTCGCGGTAATGGAGAGGAAGTAGTTGGCTGGGCGAGGCGGTGTCCGTGCAGCAGTCGGCTGGGTGGGGCGGTGTCCGTGCAGCAGTCGGCTGGGCGAGGCGGTGTCCGTGCAGTCAAGTGTCGATGGCTCGCTGAGGCAGTGTGCGCGTGACATTCACGTGGGGGGTTCCTGGACCAGCGCCAAGGAAGCGAGCATCCTGGGGGGCTGCTAGAAGCTCGGCCTCCTGTATCCCCCCTTTTGGGTACCACATTTCGAAGACCTGGTGGCACGCAGGAATTGCTTACAGATCCTTTCCAGCTCCGCTTTGATATCACGCACTTTGGTGCGGTCGGCGATGGAGTTCACGACGACACGGTGAGCCCTCCAAAACCCGCGTGGCCGCCTCATCCCGACATGCGCACCTCCAAAACCTACTTTGCCGCCTCTTCCCGACATACCTCCAAAAGCCCACATGGCCGCCTCATCCGACTATACGCACCTCCAAAACCCACGTGGCCGCCTCACATCCGGCTATACGCACCTTCAAAACCCACTTTGCCGCCTCATCCGACAAGCGTACCGACCCCACGTGGCCGCCTCACATCCGACATCGTGCCTTCAAAACCCACTTTGCCGCCTCATTCGACTATCGTGCCTTCAAAGGCCACTACGCCGCCTCATCGACAAGCGTGCCTCCAAAACCCACGTGGCCGCCTCATCACGACATGCGTACCTTCAAAACCCACTTTGCCGCCTCATCCATATGCTTGCCTTCAAAACCCCTTTGCCGCCTCATCGACATCATTGCCTCCAAAACCCACGTGGCCGCCTCATCCGATATCTGCACCTTCAAAACCCACTTTGCCGCCTCATCGACAAAGCGCACCTCCAAAACCCACGTGGCCGCCTCATCGTCGTGCCTTCAAAGCCACTTTGCCGCCTCATCCCGACATGCGTACCTTCAAAACCCACTTTGCCGCCTCATCCCGACATGCGTACCTCCAAAACCCACTTTGCCGCCTCATCCCGACTTGCGCACCTCCTGACTGATGCAGCGATGGGTTTGCAGGGACCCATGCAAGCAGCTCTAGAGGCGTGCAAGGAGGCCGGAGGCGGTATAGTGCACGTCCCTGGACCGAGGGCCTCCTACCTGATGCGACCCTTTGCGCTCACCCACAACCACACCACCCTTAACATCGATGGGACAATTCTGGCCCCCACTGCTATCGGAGCTTTCGGGGCAAGCGTCACCCCCCTCCCTCACTCGCTCCCTCCCTCCTTCCCCCCCTCAAATCTGCCTCAGTAGAGGTACACACTACCCCCCCTCCCTAAGACGGGCCGCTTCGAGGCACGCCTCCCTCATTTCCGTGGTCTCGTTTTGGGGAAATCTTTTGTCCACACCTGAGCTCAGAAACTAATCGGACCCCAGAATTCTCGAATCCCTTGGTTACTCTTTGTTCACTATAGCGACGGTACATGGTGCTCATCCAGCATCGAAGTGCTGTGTGTAGGTTGTGCATTTCGACGTCAGCCAGTGGATCGCACTGCGCATTCTTCTGCAAATTGCCTTTCACCTCCTCAAAAGCCCTCAGGCCAGCGTGTCCCTGATTTCCCCCTCGTGTACCCGCCATATGCCACACACATCCATGCTGATTCCATGCCGACAAATTCATACGCTTGTGAAAGGGATTGCCAACTGTAGCCTCCTGCTCGTCGATGGGGCTGCTGACAGCTGTGCCGGGAGCATGGGCGCCCTCGACCCTCAGGAGGCGCGGTACATGCCAACGCCCCTATCCAGGAGCGGCCCGCAAAAAGCCCCGGCCAGCAGCGCGGTTTCTCGGGAGCAGGCGCGGATGGCAATGGCATTCATTACGGTGGACGGCCTGAGCAACATCACAATCCGCGGCGCAGGGCGGGTGGATGGGCGCGGGGCAGAATGGTGGGCTGAGCGTCGCCGCCATCCTGAGCGCCTTGCCCCCGTGCTGCTCAAGCTGGTGCGGCATAATGTCTGCTTCATCCACTCCTTGGGATATTTGTTCCTCGCCCCGACGATGTGCTGTGGTGCTTGAGAGTCTCCTTGCATGGCCCCAACGGCTCCGGCGATCCTCGGACCATATTCAGTATGCGTTCAAGTCCCCGCAAGGACAAGCGTTTCCAGACATAACTGCAACATCAGTGCACACGTCATCCCCAGCACAGCGCGGGCGTCACCCCCGGCACAGTGCGGGCGTCGCTCCCGGCACAGCGCGGGCGTCACCCCCGGCACAGCGCGGGCGTCACTCCCGGCACAGCGCGGGCGTCGCTCCCGGCACAGCGTGGACGTCGCTCCCGGCACAGCGCGGGCGTCGCTCCCGGCACAGCGTTGCTTCCGGC
>LGRX02015931.1:0-18190 GCA_001247695.2 Cymbomonas tetramitiformis | reverse complement strand
TTGGGTTGTTTTAAAAGTTTTAGTTTATACGTTCGTTCACGAAGATTGGGGATTATTTTTTTCCCACCTGTACGTTTACGTACCCCCTATAAAAGTTTTGGAATAATTTTGCATATTGGGGAAAAAATCGGAGATGAAATCGAAGATTCCCCCTCTTTTGAAAAATCGGGAAAAAATTCAGTGCGTTAACAGTGCAAAAATTGACGCCCAAATCGTAGGCTGTACACGACACAGTGTATGCTGTATGCATATTATATCAATTGAAGCCCCAATGTATTGTATATATAATTTTTAGAAATATTTTGCATATATAAATCAGGTCTTCATTCTGCCAATTCCCAGAAATCCTTGCAAGGATGGATGAAATTCAGCGCGTTAACAGTGCAAATATTGACGCCCATATCGTAGGCTGTACACGACACAGTGTATGTTGTATGCATATTATATCAATTGAAGCCCCAGTGTAATATATATATATAATTTTTAGAAATATTTTGCATATATAAATTATGTCTTCATTCTGCCAATTCCCAGAAATCCTTGCAAGATTCAGCGCGTTAACAGTGCAAATATTGAGGCCCATATCGTAGGCTGTACACGACAACGTATGCTGTATCCATATTATATTTATGACATCGGGTTTGGACCAATGAAAACGTGTTACTAAAAGTAAAGAATTTTGAGCTATACACGATGAATTGCCGATGTGGAAGTAAGTGGCCATGTGTTCGTAACCGGGATTGGTCAAGTGCATTGACGTGTTCCCAATGTCTGGAAGATTCCATTGAATATTGGTGTCGATCAGCACCAATATTCCGAATATTGGGGCCAAAACCTGCATGGTATGTGAAAGCTGATAATATAATATATAAGCTTGCACTGTGAAATGTCAAGGCAGTGAGGCAGGGTTTCTCGGTTCGGCTAAAGTCAGATTAAACTGGGAGATACACAGTTTTAAGCTGGCGGACGGACCGTGACACACGAGCGGAGAAAACAGCAGGCACTGCAAGTGACATCCGAGCAGGCGAGGGGTGACACAGGGCACCACAGACCTCCCCCCTTATGGGGGGTGAAAGTCAGTGTTCCCATGAACAGCCCCAATATTCAAATGAAATATTACGAATTTGGGAAAATGCCAATGCCCTGTGACCCAGCCCTGAACACGTGGCATTGACGACTTTGACCCGAAATTAGGTCAAAGCCGACAACGCCTGCGAAATGCTGTGCTGTGCTCTGCCTAAAAATGTTCTAATGCGTGTCAGACAAATACATTATGCAAACAGAACATACACGGCAAAAGCATGGCCGGGATTTCGGCGGTGCGCGGTGATGGGCGAGAAAAACCCAAAGCCCCCGGATCCCACACAAGACGTCGGAACGAAAACATACAAGATGAAAACAAACGGATGCGATACACACACGAAAGCGAGTGCATACAAAATGCGGCACACCAGTTGAGCAACAAACACATTGGGCGCGTGTGTCACAAGGGGGCATACGCGGATGCCACATGGGGCATATGGCGGGGGGGGATCGGGGAACCAGGGAGAATACACAAGTCATCTGAAAACCGTACAGTGACATGAAGGGCACACACACGAAAGTGCATATGAAGCTAAAATGGTATGCGTTGATGCAGCGAGGATCTCGTAGGCGAGCGTTGAGCGTGGAGTCGGTCGAAGATGAACACAAGCGGAAAGGGGTCGACTAGTCGAAGGTCATCATGCGGTCGAGCACTGATCCTGCATGTAAGCAAAAAGTTAGTCATGCATACACATATCGATGCATACACACTTAACGTCAGTCGCAGAAACATTATGCACAAAAATATTCATAGCAGGCAGGGTCACAGCGGCAGGGTCACAACAGGAGGTGCACGGGAAGATGCAAACAAGAAATGGGCTTGAAATTGCATCAGAACTCCCCTTTGGGTTAATTTCGAAGTTCGAAGCATCGATCTTAGAAATCCAGCTTTCTAGGCATTGATTGGCAGTATCTTTTTGACGATGACAGACGACTGAAAACTCGAACGATCTTGGAAATCTGTTTTTGGAGTTTCCGATTGGCTAGTATTTTATAATGTGACTCGCGATTGAAAAGACGATCGACTGCGTTGATGACAGACGATCATCGTAGACATCTTCACCGTTCGCTTCGCCGTTCGCTGACGCGACGGTGCAGATCACCGTGCGCTGACGCGCCGGTTACAAAACAGCCTGAGGTAGGATAGACTGTGATGACATGTCATGACATGACATGACATGACATGACATGACATGACAGCGAAAGCGACAGCGACAGCGACAGTCGACACTGATGACACACCGATGACGCTACTGTAAGCAATATTTGTACTGTAAGCAATATTTGAGCAATATATCGCGAGTTGTGATGACGTGGCAGAGTCGAGAAATATTGTTGCAAAGCATATTCCATGACGTGGCTCTCACGTGATCCCTTCGATTAATCGAGGGCTGATGTGTCACAAATATATCATGAAGAGGAGCTAATTAGCCCCAATATGACCTGAAGTCGCTGACGCTCCTTCAGGTCATATTGGGGCTAATTAGCACCTCTTCATACTATATATCAATTGAAGCGCGTTGTGACTACGTGACACAACACATATTTTACAAATGACTTCACACTGCGTCAATGATATAATTCCGGTCATCAGTGGATAATGAAAAATATATACATGAACAAATTGATTATTCGATTTATATCAAAAAGCACGCAACGTTACGCTCAAGTCGTTCAAGTGTCGCTCGTCGTGAACAGTGAACAATCGTTGTGGCCAGTGAACAGTGTGCGGTCAGTAACCCTTACGCCGGAAGCGATCTTGTAAATAGATATGAGGAACAAAATGGGCCGAGATTTATATAACGTGAATTCGGAAACAGTGAATGCTATCCATACACGTGGCATACGGCGTATCAAGCGTGTAATGAAAAGCGCGACGGATTCCTTTTCGATTCCTCAGATGCGAATTATATTTTTCATTGTTTACAAATTCCGAACAGCCGTCGGATTAAATCGGAAGGACATCTAAACCGTTATCGAAATCGCACCGGTATCTTTCTGGAATCTGTCCGCTTCCGTTCGCGCTTCTTAAGCGCTTTACACTGTGAAAACCTAGTGCAGCAGGGTAGATTAATGAAGAGATTGATAACTCATCGCGATATATTAGAAGCGAATAATGTTTATTATAAGCTATTATGAACGCTAGGAAGCATCCCCGCACAGATTCGGTGACTGGAAGCAGATCCCGGATTCCCCGCTTCGTGTGGCGGAAGGCGGGAACCGGCATCCGCAAAACGGCATTCCCTTCGGTATCCTGCCGAAGGGAACGCTAAGAAATAGTAATAACAACGACTGAAACATATTTTCAACGCTGTATGTGTGCATCTGTGTTTCATTTGGTCATTTGGTTCACACGCTTCGAGCCCCGCGGCACATCCGGGATGGCGCGTGTAAGTTACTAAATACGCAAACCAACGCAGCAAGTACGTCCATATGGGCTGTTGAACAAACGTTACTTGGGGCGTTGCGAGAAACCGATGGGAACAGCTGCATTCGTACATCTCTAGAGATGATGTAAAGAAGTAGCATGCCAAATCTTTGCGAGAAATTGGATTCACGCAAATCCCCAAGGTACGATTGTGAGGACCTAAGCCCTCGACTACCTCAAACCTTCAGAATGCCCTTTCGACAAAGTTTGGTATGCTTTTTCTGCACCTGCACGTTCCGGGGCGGCTGCATATAAGCAATCCCAATATTAACGCTATAAGTATTTAATCTCGGATTTTATATCCGTCGCGTTTTTAAATATGGGCTTGATACGCCGTATGGCATAGAAGTCCTTTGCTTCTGCCCCAACTTAGATTTCCATATTTATATGGATGCATTATGCATCGTTAAAAACAGTAATCACTATATTTCTATTTTAAGACCAAAGGTCAATCGTTGGCGGAGCGGGAAATAAAAGTAGTAGCCTAATCATTCGTTTTATAGCATTTCTGCCGGCTGCTATTCAATACAAATCATGAATAGAGAAGTGTGTCACTGTATGTTGTATCCATATTATATGAATTGAAGCCCGAGTGTATTGTAAATAAAAATTGAAACGTACCCAGCGTGCGGTATAAATGAGTAAGGTCACCCATGAATGACTGCGTGAATAATATAATTCAGGAGGGGGGGGCGGAGCCCCCAGTATACCCCAAGATAGAGATGGATAGACCAACACCGAGACGAATAAACGGGGTCACGTTAAGTATTTGTTTTTTGGAAAACAGAACGGGGGGCGGGAGGGAAGAGGGGGGGGATGGATGAAATTCAGTCCGTTAACAGTGCAAATATTGACGCCCATATCGTAGGCTGTACACGACACATTGTATGCTGTATGCATATTATATCAATTGAAGCCCCAGTGTAGTGTGTATATAATTTCTGGAGTAATTTTGCATATATAAATTAGGTCTTCATTCCCGCAATTCCCAGAAATCCTTGCAAGGACGGATGAAATTCAGTCCGTTAACAGTGCAAATATTGACGCCCATTGCCATATCGTAGGCTGTACACGACACAGTGTATGCTGTATGCATATTATATCAATTGAAGCTCGAGTGTATTGTATATAAATATAGGGGGGTGGAGGGGGGGGAAGGGGGGAGGGGGAGGGGGAAGGGGGGGCAGGGGGAGAGGAGGGGGGGGTGAGGGGGGAGGGGGGAGGGGGGGGGGAGGGGGAGGGGGAGGGGGGAGGGGGGAGGGGGGGGAGGGGGGGGGAGGGGGGGTTGGGGGAGGGAGGGGGGGAGGTGGGGGGGGGCGGGGGTTGGCGGGGGGTATTGGGTTGTTTTCAAAGTTTTAGTATATACGTTCGTTCACGAAGATTGGGGACTATTTTTTCCCCACCTGTACGTTTACGTACCCCCTATATAAATTTAAGTATCACTATCACTCTATCAGTACTATTACTTATACTAGGCGGATCGATCTCAAAAAGAGATCTCCACTAGGCCATCTGACCGTAGGATCATGTGCGCGATAGTGCTTCGCTTTTTGCATCCCAACATGCCATGCCATAACGCGTGGGTGGCGTCGCGGTAAATGTACGTGACTGCAGTGGCACTGTCATCCTTAGCGTCTGGCGATCGTGAGATCGGAAGTTCCTCCGTGTCGCCCGTTGGGATTCGCGCTTTGCTGCTGCTGCTGCTGCTGCTGCTGCTGCCGATTAAGTTCAGCTTTACTGTATACTAGGCGGATCGATCTCAAAAAGGAGATCTCCACTAGGCCATCTGACCGTAAGATCATGTGCGCGACAGTGCTTCGCTTTTTGCGTCCCAACATGCCATGCCATAACGCGTGGGTGGCGTCGCGGTGAATGTACGCGACTGCAGTGGCACTGTCATCGTTAGCGTCTGGCGATCGTGAGATCGGAAGTTCGTCTGTGTCGCCCGTTGGGATTCGCGCTTTGCTGCTGATTAAGTAAGGTAAGGTAAGGTACTAGGCCCGGTCGATCTTAAATTAAGATCTCCACTAGGCGCATCTGACGGTCGATGGGATTATTTATCTTGCCGACGTGGCGCACTCGAGAGATCCGAACATGAACATCGAGTCTGCCATTCCATTAATGATTTGACATTTCTCGATCTTCGCGTCTGCTATGCGATGTAAAAGCGAATCTATCTGATTTCCGAACATCGCGTCGGCCATGCGATGTTTAAATCATTTTCGCCATTACATCATCTGACCTCAGGATCATGTGCGCGACAGTGCTTTGCTTTTTGCTTCTTAGCATGCCATGCCATAACGCGTGGGTGGCGTCGTGGTACATACACGCGACTGTTGTGGCACTGTCATCGTTAGCGTCTGGCGATCGTGAGATCGAAAATTCGACTGCGTCGCCCGTTGGGATTCGAGCTTTGCTGCTGCTGCTGCTGCTGCTGCTGCTGATTGACTAAGGTACTAGGCGTTGTCGATCACAAATATGCGATCTCCACTAGGCGTCGATCTTTTTGGACAGTATTATTAATTACCATGCGATGTTAACATGGATATGGCCATTGCATCATATGACCGCAGGATCATGTGCGCGACAGTGCTTTGCTTTTTGCTTCCCAGCATGCCATGCCATAACGCGTGGGTGGCGTCGTGGTACATACACGCGACTGTTGTGGCACTGTCATCGTTAGCGTCCGGCGATCGTGAGATGGAACATTCGACTGTATCGCCCGTTGGGATTCGAGCTTTGCTGCTGCTGCTGCTGCTGCTGCTGATTGACTAAGGTAAGGTAAGTACTAGGCGCTGTCGATCACAAATATGCGATCTCCACTAGGCGTCGATCTTTTTGGACAGTACGATTAATTACCATGCGATGTTAACATGGATATCGCCATTACACCATATGACCGCAGGATCATGTGCGCGACAGTGCTTTGCTTTTTGCTTCCCAGCATGCCATGCCATAACGCGTGGGTGGCGTCGTGGTACATACACGCGACTGTTGTGGCACTGTCATCGTTAGCGTCTGGCGATCGTGAGATGGAACATTCGACTGTATCGCCCGTTGGGATTCGAGCTTGCTGCTGCTGCTGCTGCTGCTGATTGACTAAGGTACTAGGCCCGGTCGATCTTAAATTAAGATCTCCACTAGGCGCATCTGACGGTGGATGGGATTATTTATCTTGCCGACGTGGCGCACTCGAGAGATCCGAACATGAACATCGAGTCTGCCATTCCATTAATGATTTGACATTTCTCGATCCTCGCGTCTGCTATGCGATGTAAAAGCGAATCTATCTGATTTCCGAACATCGCGTCGGCCATGCGATGTTTAAATCATTTTCGCCATTACATCCTATGAGCGCAGGATCATGTGCGCGACAGTGCTTTGCCTTTTGCTTCCCAGCATGCCATGCCACAACGCGTGGGTGGCGTCGCGATAAATGTACGCGACTGCAGTGGCACTGTCATCGTTAGCGCCTGGCGATCGTGAGATGAAACATTCGACTGTATCGCCCGTTGGGATTCGAGCTTTGCTGCTGCTGCTGCTGTTGCTGCTGCTGCTGCTGCTGCTGCTGCTGATTGACTAAGGTAAGTAAGGTAAGGTAATTTGGTTTGGGTGAAGATTATAAAGGTCAGAGGTCTAGGCGCTGTCGATCACAAATATGCGATCTCCACTAGGCGTCGATCTTTTTGGACAGCACGATTAATTACCATGCGATGTTAACATGGATATCGCCATTACATCATATGACCGCAGGATCATGTGCGCGACAGTGCTTTGCTTTTTGCTTCCCAGCATGCCATGCCATAACGCGTGGGTGGCGTCGCGATAAATGATGTACGCGACTGCAGTGGCACTGTCATCGTTGGCGTCTGGCGATCGTGAGATGGAACATTCGACTGCGTCGTTCGTTGGGATTCGGGCTTTGCTGCTGCTGCTGCTGCTGCTGAATGACCATCTCCGTTCGCTTTCCTCATACATAGCAAATAAAGAAAAAGGCGAACGGAGATGGTCATTCAGATGACCCATATCTAAATTCATAACACGTACAACGAACGGAGATGAAAATTTGGTTTGGGTGAAGATTATAAAGGTCAGAGGTAGGTAATTTGGTTTGGGTGAAGATTATAAAGGTCGGAGGTCTAGGCCCGGTCGATCTCAAAGATGAGATCTCCACTAGGCCATCCGACAATTCAATCGGTTCAATATATTGTTCATTAGTGATTGGTTGGGCGGTTGTTATGCACGGCGGTATGATTTGCAATGTGAGACATTATATGTGTTATATGGTTAGATATGATATATTATGTCGACGGCGTACATGTAGTATACGCTAGTTACAAATAGAGGATGGCGGAGCAAGGTTTGGATGTCCAATATGATTACCAAGGCGACATAGCTAGTTACTATAATGATACGTTACTTTCTAGTGCAAACTTTTCCCTAGCGTTCGCGTGTTGGTTGCGCTTGGTGGAGGTGTATGGATGATGATATATCCCTTTCGTTCAGGTATTCATTAGTTATCAGTTGGGCGGTTGTTATGTATGTACGGCGATATGACTTGGGATGTGAGATATTAAATGTGTTATATAGCTAGATATGATATATGGTGGCGGCGTACATGTAATGTAAGCTAGTTGCAAATATTGAATGGCGGAGCAAGGTTTGGCTATCCAATATGATTATCAGGGACACAAATAGTTACTATGATTACTTATTTTCTAGTACGAACGTTTCCTTAGCTTTTGCACGTTGCTTACGCTTGGCAATTGTAGTGTAGATACACGTGTAGTCGAATAAGCAAACACTCTGCATACATATCTTACATACTATTTAGCATTTGCACATGCATGGCATCGAAAACAATATGTTGAATGTGCAGAATGTAAATGCTCACGCACCGATCAATACATCAACATCGCGGCGCGCTGCGCGCAATTAGCGCTAATTGCATAATCAGTACTAAGATTGCCTAATTGATGAGACATGTCTGCAACAAATCGTGAAGAATATATGGAGCGTTATACATGTTGATGTGGATAATGGTGATGTCAACAACCTCTTGGAGTGGTAGCTGAAGTCTGAGCAAGCAATATATGACCCTCGTAGCAGAGTTACTTTTCTGCTACACGTGTATGGCGATGTCCGTCAGCTTGTGGCAATTGCTTAGGTGGGGGCGAACATCATGTGAAAAATAATGGAGGCTCACTATACATGAGTTGGTGGTGCACATGCCCATTTTGCATACATGTGATACACATGCTCACTCTCTTTCACACACACACACAATCATGGCTGAATGCTTTGAATCATGGCTGAATGCTTTGATCCCCGGTGTGGGTACATAGTGCAATTGATCTTCTGCGGCTACGGTGTGCCAAAGGAGTCGGTCCAAGGAAAAGCCACACTCATGCACGCGCATAATCGCACTCGCGACTGCAAGCGCACGCGCACACACACATTCTTGCCACTTTAACAATCGATATGCATGTCGCATGTAGCATGCACACGTTGCCCGCTGACAAAAGCAGACCCACCATCAATCCAGTGGATGTGAGAAACATGCTTGTGGGAATAGATCAGGGCATGACTATATACCGCACCCACACATCCTAGCCAAAAAAGAAAGTGTGCAGCCACGTTGGAAGCTCAGCCAGTGTTACACTGCAAGTATATTATGAAAATATCACACGTTGGTGCTCGAGCGCACACCGTGAAATTCGAGAGGGAAATCGGCTGCATTGAAGTCCCCATATATATATATATATATACAACGTTGTATATATATATATGTATATATACGTCTAGCTTTGATTGGCATGCGCATTAGCTCGTTCACTTTATTATGTGTGTGTATGTGTGTGTCGCGCGCGCGTGCGTGTGTGCTTAGTGCGTGTGTGCTTAGTGCGTGTGCGTGTGCGCATCAACGGGCGTATGCACTCACAACGCACTCGCTGATATTCATCAATAATTTTGAGCACAAGCCGAGACAGTGACTAAGGTGGTGCTTGAGGCGAGCATTGCATAATCTGATGTCCATTGATACCCCTTGCACATGCATAGAATTATATTGCCCATCTTGAGCTGGCATTTGTGTTTTAGGACGAATAGCAAAGGGGGGCACGTTTGTAGCACTGTGGCAGTTGGCATCTAGCACGCACTTATGGCATACTACTATGATCATCATATTAGTACTTTAAATTTTGACAATGTGAAAATCTCATTATGACTGCATGCTGCACAAACTGTGACAACGGAATGCCACTTGTTCGGAAGATGAATATCCCCCCCTCAAGAACTTTCGCCGCACCGGGGCTTCTTATCAAGGAAGATATCCAAAACCCTAGATGTACATCTGCTGAAATTGCGGGACTGAGATTCTTACTCACAGAACAAAAAGAGAATCTCCTCAAATCCATGACTCCAATGGTACATGCCATTGACTCCATGGCCGCAATATCTGTTGTAACAAAGGATGGCAGATCCATGAGTGCTCGGGACAAACTACGTGAAGCTAATCGCAGAGATGTGCAGGCTGTTCGCCTACTGTTAGAAGAACTTGGCTTCTACAATGAAGGAGACCACAGTAAAATCATCCTTAAATGGATTAGGGGTCACAATAATGACAAAGTCCATGACAGAGTGGACCGTACTGCTAAAAGAGCCTCATTCAGAGGGGGTTGCTCAGACATCTCCCGCTACGACCCTGCCGAGAAACTGCCCTTCTCATTATTCTTTTTTTGAGGTCCCTATTTTAGGCGATATCCGTAGTCACATTAGAAGAATTCAACGTCTATCACACTATCATAATTGGAGAACTCTACAATCTCAAGGGAAGTACTTGAGAATGCTTAACGAGAATAACACCGCCCCCACTAAAGATATTTCCAAAATAACACCTAAAGCTTTCACCGCTTCTAGAAGCAGAGAACTCCTGGGTCTCCAAGCCTCTCCAGCACGTTTATTTAAACTGGGGAAAATCGGGACTGAAAACTGCCCCTACTGCCAACAGAATACAAAATGCATCTTCGAACACATCCAACTTGAATGCTCAGGACATAATAATAGTTTGCATAGTCTTAGAACAACCCAAGATGGCGAACTAAGGAAAATCATTGCTGAAGAAATCTCAGAAAAGCCCAAACTACTAAACCCTGGAAAAGGTACCACATACATCAAAACAGAGCCATCGAAACTTTTTCCACTTGCTGACCTAAGACAGGAAATGAAGGAGGAATTATACTTACACGCTCTCCCGGAAGCCAGCATGTACCGACCATCAAGTTCAAAAAAGAATACCATTGCTGTGGCCGCTAAACCTGAAGTGGACCATGTCACGGGGACAATTAAATATCCTGAACTCCAATATGTCCAGAAGAAAGAGTTTTGGAAACTTTTGGCCTGGCACCGCCTTTCCAACAAAACAGTACCATGCTCACTTGCGGAGTACTCGAATAGGGCACACGATATTCACGAAGCACTCAATGCATGTAAGTTTGAATCGGGGGATCCTAAAAACTGCTATGCAATCAGAAGAAGCCTCTTAGATATTTTGGTGGATGACAGGAATCTTGACAAAAACGGCTGTGAACTCTTCTCCAACCCACTAAATGCCCACCCTAGAATTCACTCGAGAAGATGCATACCCACCACAAGAATGAAAAAAGCCCTCAAGCCCTTCTGCCATCATGGGAAAATTGGCTTTGATGGTCTCGCTTGGGATGCCTACGTTGATCCGATAACAGGCATCGGCAGAATCGTTTATGGAAATCCCCCCTTTGATGGGAAAGAAAAGGGCAAATCTTCGGCGGTTATGACTACCTTGGAAATGGGACATAAAGCGGCCAACACCGTCCCCGGATTTTCAGGAACATGGATTCTTCCGATGTCTCCCAAAAACCAAAAAAGATGGTTCGACAAAGGTTTTAAACTTGTTTTCAGATTCCCGCATAACACTATTCCATTTATCCCACATGGCTATTGGACGGGTGATGACCCCTACGTTCTCCCAGGTGGTGGATGCTATAAGGATGACTTTTCGGATGTTGTTATCATAGCTATAAACAGTGCACCCAGTGATACTCAACCAGACTTTGACTGGAGGCCTACAGAGAAAAAGATTGCCAGATGGTTCCTCAACGTCCTTCCTAAGTCCAGAGTCAGGAAGAAGAGGCTAGAATACACAGGAGTCAGCTCTGATATTTGGGATGAAGTTCTGAACGAAAGCGTCAAAGTACTTCCTTCTTCGCTTTGCCCATAGCCCACTCAAGACCCTCCTTATCATCAGAGTGATATTGAGCCTTATTATGGTGGTCACCACGACACGACAATCACCAACGCAAATTCCAAGCCCTTCATAAACACCGTTAAATGGCCCAAAGTTCTCACACTCATGGGATACCTCCCTCCTCTTTTTGGTACTGTCCTCAACACGATAGGTGTTCCTCGTGGCAAGATTAAACCTCTTCTTAAAAAACTATCAAGAATTTGTAGACAACACACCAAAAATAGGCGAGACGTGTTTCTGTTAAACACCACCACCACCTTAAACACTGACCCGCATACAGTTGACATCTCGAGAAGTGAAGCCATGACAAAAACAGAAGCCGTGCAACAATCAAACGACTTTCTTCAAACCCTCCTGCAATAATTCTCAAAAAAATTGCAATAAAAGATGGTCCCGTGTCCCCAAGGGGAGGGGCCGTCCCCCTCCTCCCTCCCCCGCCACTCCCCTCTCCCCTGCCCACCCGACCCCTCTTCCTCAACGTCTCCAAAACCCTTAATTCTCCGACTTCTCTCCCCACCGCCCAGATTCAGCCACCCCTCCACTCACCCGGCCATGGCTGCTTCTCCATCTTCTAGAGTTTTTTGCCTAGCACTTAGCTTTTTCTCTAGATGTCACCCTGCTGAAAAGTGGGTTGAGCCCCTTTGTGGGCGCGCTATAGCAGAGGGAGTAGCCCCTGGTGTTTTCACTAGCCTGCTTTGCAGGGATACCGCACTTTCAGGACTTTGTCCCCTTTGCTAGCGTAAATGTTTTATTATTATTACGAGAGGTTACGAGCTTCGGCCGCTGCGCGGCCGATCGCGCGATTCTCGACGGATAGCAATGAAGAGCAGCTCGTAACCTCTGGTGCCATTCGTGTTTTGGGGTGTAATTCGCTACCTTTTCCCCCAGAGCCGAGAGCATTTTCACTGTGCTAAAGCATTTTTTACGGCTGAATATTATCTTCAGGATTATACTGCAGAGAGCGACACTATGAAAAATGTTTACTTTGTGCTCATATAATGCAACTAAAGTCGTAAGTCCGTGTGCCATCTCATAGGATTGTGCCTAACGCTTTCCCAAAAAGCGCTTTCGAGCGCGCGTTCTTTGCATTTCATGCGTTGCTTACACACGGCTTAATCGGCGAAGCAAGCGGGGGAATGAGGAATCAAAATGAGTCCTAAAGTATGCATATTTTACTCGTTATTTCATGCTTATCTCCTCGCGCTTTATTGTTCTTGCAAACTGTTGGGCTGAATAGGGTTTTGTTTGATTTAGGCGTTCGCAACCCAAACTTCACGAAAGGAATTCTAGTTCGATTCTTTGCGGAATCGAGCCAAATCTCCGGCAAATAAAAGGTAAACGTCTGAACTTTCATATTTTATCATATACGACACCTTAGACCTCCAGTAACTTGCATATTTCTCCTTGGCTGAGCGGAGTTTGGCGCTGTTTGACGCATTACTTACCCATATAATATTAGGCGCACAAGGCGGAGGAATGCGCCGAAATGCCTCATCTTTGGCGCATCTTGAAGGTTATTGTAAGCACTTTCATATTGTTCGGTTGTGAGGACTGAACCAGTCTCACAAGGGTGCAAGTAACACTTACAGGGAATATGGTACAGGGACCATAGGTTGATATCGGAATACTTTGTATACTGTCGGATATTTCTTTATACTTAGATGAACTTTCACTTGTTTGAAGTTACAAGACACCAGAGGTCAGTGCCAATGTGTAACTAATTCAAAAAACCAGCATGAGAGCTTGTTCAGCTCTTTAAGTAGTAACATGTCGACTCGAATTCCCTCAGATCTCATCCGAATTCGACAGTCACAGTGCTCAGTCACTTCATGTTCACATATCCTATGACAGGTCTTGTCATTTGGCATTTGGGCTGCAGCTGCCAGTCATGCAATGATCTCTGCTCTGAATTACTGAATGGTCATAGATCTGATGATGTGGCAAGAACTGGGGCTCTCCTGGTTTCCCTCCAGTTCTGTGTGGCTGTTTGAATATGAAATGGTTCCCACCATTTCTGGGATGGTTTCCACCAATTCTCTCAACCTTCAAAACTCACTTTCGGGTCAGGCATTTCTGTCAGTCATTTCTGTCAGACCTCTCGTCATCTGGTCATATAAATGCCTGTCATTGGTGACTGTCATAGTACCCGTCACTCGTCATTCTGACACGCCGTCATTCTGTCTCGTGACTTACTCTAGCACAAGTCTGATCTGCTGTAGGTGCAGATATTCAAATGTCACATTTGAGTCAGTCACTTCTGTCGGTCACCTTTGTCAATTCTGCCAGTCACCTGTGTCATTCGGTCATGCTGGTGACTGTCATAATTTCCGGTTGGTGACTGTCATCGTTTCTGTCACTCGTCATTTCGACACGCCTGTCTCTCGTACTGACTCGTGATGTACCCTAGTACAACTCTCCCCCCCTTTTAGGCGCGCCTACGTCCTCGCTAGGCTGTCCGGCCCGTATATACATTGTCTGAGGTTGAGCATGCACTTGTGACAAGAGTCGAGCTACTAAGCTCTCGGTTCTTGGGTTCCGTGCCCCCCAGTCCTCGGGTCTGGGTCCCCTTCTGCTTGCTAGGTTTTCCAAAGGCCCTCTCCGCCTCACGCTGCCAACGCTCAGACAGATTGGTACGATGGTAATTCCCCAGCTTGCAGGTCTTCTGCAATCTCTGCGCCCCGAAGCTAGCAGGCCTCGGTATCTTGCGGCTCCGTCGCATACGGGTAGTATTCTCAGAAGTCCTCCAGTGACCAAGTCGTGGTCACCAACCAATCAGAAACACGAGTCTGGCGGAAATGCGCTGGTTGTCTACAAAGGGGACACGTGCCGGCAAGATCCAACCACGCAAGGATACAATGCCAATGGCATATGCCCCGTCCTGTCCAGCACCTACATGGAAGAAGAGCGGAGACACAGTTTTGCCACAGCGGCACGGTTGCGGCACATAGCAGGCAGCATGAAACATCTGCAGGGACTCGTTGATGCATCTCCAGAGGTGAAAAGAGCTCGTCGATGCAGAGTTGGCGAGTCCTTTGCGTTGTGGGCCGTTGAAGCAAAGAACTTGCGCTGAGGGCTGCTGCTGGGCCACCAGTCTTCGCGTCGGGCTGCACGTGCTGGACTGTTTGCAGAGTAGTACTCGCGCCTGCGTCGTGGGCTGCTGAGGCATCAGCCATCGCGCTGGGGTGCATGTGCTGGGCTGCCTGCGGAGCATCGCTTGCACCTGCGTCCTGAGTTGCTGAACCATCAACCATTGCGTCGGGCTGCTCGTGCTGAGCTGTCTGCGGAGCACCGATGCTGGGGCAGCTTGCTACCGTGGGCGGCCGCAGCTCAGCGCCGCTAGTGGGGCAGCTCGCTGCCGTGGACGGCCGCGGCTCAGCGCCGCTGCTGGGGCAGCTCGCTGCCGTGGGCGGCCGCAGCTCAGCGCCGCTGCTGGGGCAGCTTGCTGCCGAGGGCGGCCGCAGCTCAGCACCGCTGCTGGGGCAGCTTGCTGCCGTGGGCGGCCGCAGCTCAGCGCCGCTGCTGGGGCAGCTCGCTGCCGTGGGCGGCCGCAGCTCAGCGCCGCTGCTGCGGGGGCAGCTCGCTGCCGTGGGCGGCCGCGGCTCAGCGCCGCTGCTGGGGCAGCTCGCTGCCGTGATGAGCGGCTGCGGCTCCGTGCTGCTGCTGGGGCAGCTCTCTGCCGTGGGCGGCTGCAGCTCTGCGCCGCTGTTGGGGCATCTTGCTGTCGTGGGCGGCCGCATCAAAATTGGCTCCGGTTCCATCGGGTACCATTTGCCATTTGGGTAGAGGAAGTCCTCATACGTCCACCCAAAAGCCGCATCCATCGCACAGCAGTCAAGCGCCTCCGGCGTACTCCCTTGCGATAGTCCGCAAGTCGCGGGAGCACTGAGGCTGTGGGCCGCCGGGGCCGTGCTGCTGCAGTCTGCTGGGGCAGTATGGCTGGGGGCAGTTGATGAGGCAACACCTTTGTTGCAGGCTGCTGATGCAGCAAGACTGTGTTGGGCTGCTAGGGCAGCAAGGCCGTGAGCAGTTGAAACAGCACCGGCGTAGGCAGTTGAGGCTGCAAGACTGTGAACTGCTGGGTCAGCACGGCCATGGGCAGCTAAGATGACACCGCTGCAGGCTTCTATTGGGGCTGCAAGGCTGTGAGCTGTTGAGTAAGCAAGGCCGTGGGCAGTTAAGACAGTATCACCGCAGGCTGCTGGAGCTGCAGGGCCATAATAAGTTATTGAGTCAACAAGGCTCTCTGTCGTGGGCGGCCGCAGGACCGCGCTGCTGATAGGACAGCTCACTGCCGTGGGCAGCTGCAACAAGAGCTCCACGCCGCTGCTGGGGCAGCTCGCTGCCATGGGCAGCTGCAGCTCCGTGCTGCTGCTGAGGCAGCTCTCTGCCGTGGGCAGCTGCAACTCTGTGCCGCTGATGGGGCAGCTTGCTGCCGTAGGCATCTGCAACAAAAGCTCCGCGCTGCTGCTAGGGCAGCTCGCTGTCGTGGACAGCTGCAGCTCCGCGCCGCTGCTAGGGCAGCTCACTGCCGTGGACAGTTGCAGCTCCGTGCTGATGCTGGGGCAGCTATCTCCCGTGGGCAGCTGCAGCTCCGCACCGCTACTGGGACACCTCACTGTTGTGGACAGCTGCAGCTGTGGCAGCGCGGGTGCTAGCTGCTGAGGCAGCGCCTGCGTCGGCAGTGGGGGCAGCGCCTGCCTTGGCAGCGAGGGCAGCGCCTGCGTGGGCTGCTCGTGGGGCAGCGCCGGTGTGAGCTGTTCGTGCGGTAATGCCGGTGTGAGCTGCTCGTGGGACAGCGCCAGCGCGGGCTGCTCGTGCGGCAGCCCCGGTGTGGGCTGCTCATGGGGCAGCGCAAGCGTGGGCTGCTCGTGCAACAGCTCCGGCGTGGGCTGCTCGTGCGGCAACTCCGGTGTGGGCTGCGCCTGCATCGGCAGCGAGGGCAGCGCCTGCATCGGCAGCGGGGGCAACACCTTGGCCATGCAGCCTGCAGCCATGCAGCCAGGGGGCACCTTGCCAGGCTGCCGGGGCTGCACCTCAACTCTGCAGCCATCAGCCATGCAGCCATGGGGCACCTCGCCGGGCTGCAAGGGCAGCACCTTGGCCGTGCAGCCTTCAGCCATGCAGACATGGGACCCCTCGCCGGTCTGCAGGGACTGCTTCTTGGTCATGCCTGGCTGCCGGGGCTGCACCTCAACTCTGCAGCCATCAGCCATGCAGCCATGGGGCACCTCGCCGAGCTGCAAGGGCAGCGCCTTGGCCATGCAGCCTTCAGCCATGCAGCCATGGGACACCTCGCCGGTCTGCAGGGGCTGCTTCTTGGCCATGCCTGGCTGCCGGGGCTGCACCTCAACTCTGCAACCATCAGCCATGCTGCCATGGGGCACCTCGCCGGGTTGTGGGGACTGCGTCTTGGCCATGCAGCCTTCAGCCATGCATCCATGGGACACCTCGCCGGTCTGCAGGGGCTGCTTCTTGGCCATGCCTGGCTGCCGGGGCTGAGCCTCAGATGTACAGCCTCTAGACATAGGCATTGTGCCAGTCTGCGGACGCTGATCCTCGGGCGGCCAGCCGATGGGTGCTGCGTAAGGCTGCTGAGGAAGCGCCTGCGTCGGCAGAGGGGGCAGCGCCTGCCTCGGCAGCGAAGGCAGCGTATGCGTGGGCTGCTCATGGGGCAGCGCCGGTGTGGGCTGACGGGGCAGCACCTGCGTGGGCTGCTGGGTCAGCTCCGAAGTGGACTGCTGTGGCAGCACCGGCGTGGGCTGCTGGGACAGCTCGCTGCCGTGGACAGCTGCAGCTCCGCGCCGCCGCTGGGGCAGCTCACTACCGTGGGCAGCTGCAGCTCCGCGCCGCTGCTGGGGCAGCTGAATGCCGGTGACAGCTGCAGCTCCGCGCCGCTGCTGGGGCGGCTCAATGCCGGTGGCGGCTGCAGCTCCGTGCCGCTGCTGGGGCAATTCACTGCCGTGGTCAGCTGCAGCTCCGCGCTGCCACTGGGGCAGCTCGCTGCCGTGGGCGGCCACATCTCCACACGGCTGCTTGGACAGCTGAATGCCGGTGGCAGCTGCAGCTCCGTGCCGCTGCTAGGGCAGCTCGCTGCCGCGGACAGCTGCAGCTCCGTGCTGCTGCTGGGGCAGCTCCAGTGATGACTGCTGTGGCAGCACGGGCATTGGCTGCTGGGGCAGCTCGCTGCCGTGGACAGCTGCAGTTCCGCGTTGCTGCTGGGGCCGCTCACTACCGTGGTCAGCTGCAGCTCCGCGCCGCCGCTGGGAGAGCTTGCTGCCGGTGGCAGCTGCAGCTCCGCGCCGCTGCTGGGGCGGCTCAATGCCGGTGGCAGCTGCAGCTCCGTGCTGCTGCTGAGGCAGCTCGCTGTCGTGGGCGGCTGCAGGTCCGCACCGCCG
>LGRX02015930.1:0-25220 GCA_001247695.2 Cymbomonas tetramitiformis | reverse complement strand
GGATGACCTTTATATTTATATTTAATTTTATTTATACTGTCGTGTCGTGTCGTGTCGTGTCGTGTCGTGTCGTGTCGTGTCGTGTGTACAGTGACACACTGAGTCGTGTGTCACAGCTCACTGTGTCGTGTGTCACAGCTCTACTCTGTGTCGTGTACAGCGTACATTGTACAGCCTGCGATTCTGGCTTCATTTTTTCGCACTGTTAAGGGGAATTCGACAATGACACAGTGTTAAGAGCCACTGAATTTTCGGAATCCGTTCACACATTTCTCAGATTTGAAGAATGAAGACGTAAAAAAAACTGAGACAGAAATCGTATACAGCGTACAGTGTCACAGTGTCTGGCTTCATTTTTTCGCACTGTTAAGGGGAATTCGACAATGACACAGTGTTAAGAGCCACTGAATTTTCGGAATCCGTTCACACATTTCTCAGATTTGAAGAATGAAGACGTAAAAAAACTGAGACAGAAATCGTATACAGCGTACAGTGTCACAGTGTCTGGCTTCATTTTTTCGCACTGTTAAGGGGAATTCGACAATGACACAGTGTTAAGAGCCACTGAATTATATTTCCCGATTTTTCAAAAGAGGGGGATCTTCGATTCCATCTCCGATTTTTTCCCCAATATTTATGAGCAGCACTATAAATATATACATATACATCCATTCTTGATTCTACGCACTGAGACCACAAGTTTATTACTTTATTATTTTATTATTATTTTATTATTTTATTATTTATTTATTTATTTATTTATTGTGGTTTTAGTCGCGCGTTATCGAATTAAATCATTGTTCCGTTTGATGCGGTACTGTACTGGTACAGTATGGTAATACTAAGTAATTAGCTCGTTCCTTGTTGCTTGTAGGCAGACGAGAGAGAGGAAACCTGCCGTGCGGGGTCAGGTTGGTTTCCGAGCGCTGAGAACATCTGAAAACCCAGGCTAACCTAAGACGGTGATTCCGAGAAGTGATTCCTTGGCCTTCTGCTTTCAAGAACGGAAAGCATTTTCTCTTCCCAAGGTTCACATTCATTCGATAACTTGTGTTTTCTTACATTTTCTCTGTCGTCACCTCGCTAGCAGCTCGAAGTAGGAGATGACATCATCAATTCAACTCCGGGTGAGCAAACATTTACTTCGCAGCGTCAACGAGATCAAAGGTCTCAAAGTACGGTCAAACTGACTTTTTAGTTTGTATTTTCAGAACGTGATCACTTCTGGACTTGTGAGATTCCGCTTGATTGATGCAAAGGATCAGGTGCCTAAACCTCTCTTTTGGAGCCTGAGGCATTCGAAAGTAGCAGATATATCCCCGCTGGACTTGAATGTTGTGAGAGAGGAACCTTTGACCCTGAAAGCAGAAACTCTGCCCGGATTTTTTTCCTTAGACTCTTGGGCTCTGTACATTCCTTAGGGTCCGGAGTCCTATTAGCATGAAGCAAGGAGAAGCTTGTGCAAGAATTATGCGCGGCTGTATCATCGCAGAGACCATGTTTTCGAGATGAAGCATAACTCCGTGTATGCTTCATGTTGTTTTGCTCGACGATTTTACACCTATCCACCAGTCAGAGCGGAGCCCAGTGCGAGAGTCAGTCGTCCACTCGCTAATAGGTTTCTCATATGAGCCGAGCTTTAGTTTTGTTTAGGAGGGACCTTGGCCTTCCTGGAAGTTCTCCGAATTAAATCCGCTTCCTGCGGAAATACCGTCCTGGTTATTGTTATCCCACAAGTGATGCGTCTGAGCTCCCTTGCATATTTTCCGACCCTGAAGGAGCAACTTCTGCTCTTCCGGAAACCGCGCGCGCTTTGAAGCTGCATACCCTGTTCGTGCTCGCAGTGACAATAATCTCTTAACAACCGCTGAGCAAGTGATTTTGTGCAGGTTCTTGGAAGGCTTGCAACGCACATATCAACGATTTTGCAGGCAAGTTCCTGGCCCTTATTATGAACCAATCCCAACTGTCTAGACCGCTCGACAATTCACTCCGAAGTAGAACACTTCTTAAAGCATCGTTTTCTAGCTCGACCAACAGCTAAAATCTATTTTCCAAACCAGATGCCATTATCTTGAAGACTAGATCTCATCAGGACAATCCAGCCCCCCGGCTCTCGGCTCACATGGGAAGGGTTATCACAAAGCTTAGCTTCATGCCCCGAAACGATCCTTGTGAAGTGCAGATGCCAGGCTTCAGGTTGATGCTCGTTGCCCTCTTTGGTGAGAACTCCCGCGTGGCTTGCTCGCTCGTGGTTTGCAGGGAAAAGACAAACCGACATACCAGCCTAACCTGGACGAAGGTGACGTGGTGGTTGTAATCAATGCCGAGAAGTTTGCCGTTACTGGAAGGAAGATGACTGACAAAGTGTACCGTTGGCATACCGGGTCCGTGACACCTTCGTAGAATGCCACTGCGGACCCTCGCTGGGTGGTGTATTCGGCGCAGAATATGAACAGGAGTGCAGGGGCGTCTCGTCGCGTTAGCTATAGTGTGCCGTTATGCCGGTCAGCTCAGATTGCTTCGCTCGCCACAGAGAGATCCTCCACCCCTTCCACTTCAGGGCTGACTACACGAGCCGCCAGCAGGTACCCTGGAGGTTTGAAGGAGAGGACTCTGAAAGAACAAGTTGCGCGCAAGCCCGAGGAGGTCATCCGCAAGGCCGTCGAGCGCATGCTGCCTAAGAACCGGCTCCGAGTCGTATGCCCCATGGAACATGCTCCCTGGCTTCCCGCGCCCATCCACCCTTCAGACTCAGATTGGTTACAAAGCCCTTCGTGCAAGCCTGGATCTGCGAGAAAAGCCGACGCTTTATTCAGACATCCCGACCCTTGCTCCAGGTTGTGACATCATGACATAGTGCGCATTCAACGGGCAGCGCTTACACTCAGAATATGCACACCCGCACACGAGCACTTATTTTTTGACGCAGAGCATCGTCAGTCTGATGTTGGAACAACATAGTTTCTCCGTTTTCTTTTCTTATTTCCGGGGCAAGGACTTTGGCGATGACTCGTATACACTAAGCACGAACGCACGCACGCAAACACACGAATATGATGATTCTTCCCTATGAAACTTCTTGAGTTTATTGTCATCTAGCAACCGCTAGATTGCTTTAAAATCTGCAAAAACCTGCTCTCGCACTTCGGCACCCACACACTCAAAGTTGTGGTAGGTTCACTGTCTATGAGAGAATTCACAGGCGCAAGAGCGAAATGGAACCTTGTATCTATTGCGTGGGTCTTTGGGCCAATGATAAGGGCTCCTTACTCGCACCGCCCTGGAGAGTCCTAAATTGTGCGCCGCGAGTTTGTATCCCGGACAACGCTGCACGGCACAGCCCTATTTAACGAGCCCTAGTCAACCTCGGCTGCCTTCAACACTGTGCAGGCCTAACCACCCGCACCCATACATCCACTCCTTTGATCCCCGCTGCCTTCAACTATGTGCATGCCTACCACGCACACCCCCACACACACTCCTTTGATCCCCGCTGCCTTCAGCTATGTGCACGCCTACCACGCGCACCCACACACACACTCCTTTGATCCCCGCTGCCTTCAACTATGTGCACGCCTACCACGCACACCCACACACACACTCCTTTGATCCCCGCTGCCTTCAACTATGTGCACGCCTACCACGCACACCCACACACACACACTCCTTTGATCTCCGCGTGGGTACGTTGCGCAGCTGAATTCTCTCTCCTGGAGCAGTCTGGTAGCTTGGATCGTGGTAGTCGAAGATTACGGTCTGAAGAGAAGCACACGAACTAAGCTAAGCACGCACTAAGCACACACTAAGCATGCACTAGCTAAGCACTAAGCTAAGCTAAGCACTAACTAAGCAGTAAGCACGCACGCATTATATTTTTTCCAGCGGTGTTGGTTGGTGAATGCTGGCCCAACTACAAACAGCGTGTGGAATGGTTTGATCCTCGGAGCAGGGTTCGATGGCAACTCTCTCTGAGAAGAATTCCTCTCTCTATCATGTCACCATATGAAGTCAAAATCCAGTATCACACACGCACACCCGAAGTGTGTGCTGAATCCTTTGATCCCCGGCGTGGGTACATACTGCAGCCGGTCTTCTGCGGCTACGATATGCCGAAGGAGTAGGTCCAAGGATAAGCACACACACAGATATTCTTGCTCTTTCATTCACTTTGGTGCAGTGTCACCAAGGAAGCCCAAACTCTGTCTCGCCATCGCATGCAGTGCGTGTCTGCCTCAGAAACTCTACACGGCTGTCCTATGTAACCATGGGGGGAATCAATGGCGTCAGCACACACCCACTCACACACACTCACACGGGATGTGGGCTTGGTGGTGGAGGGGTGGCTCGATTGGCAGAGGTAAGCCGGCTCCAGAGACACAGCAGCAGTGCGCCGGCAGGACAGCCGCAGAGGGGCTCAGGTGGCCCAGTGAGGCTCAGGGAGCAGAGGGGTGGTCTTGCGCGTGGGCTTGGTGGTGGAGATATGGCTCGCGCAGATCGGGGGGCAGGGATGAAACCGGCTTCAGGCACAAGGCGGCAGTGCGCTGGCGGTGCTGATGCAGAGGGGCTCGGGTGGCTCAGCAAGGCTTAGGGGGTCCCATTCTTCACTAGTGAGCTCCGGAGAATCCAGATGAGTGTCCGGAAGTGTATGCTGAATCCTTTGATCCCCGGCGTGGGTACATAGTGCAGTCTCCTGTGGCTACGGGGCGCCAAAGGAGTCGCAAGGATAAGCATACACACTCACACTCCATCCAGAGACACAGCAGCAGTGCGCCGGCAGGACAGCCGCAGAGCGGCTCAGGTGGCCCAGTGAGGCTCAGGGAGCAGAGGGGTGGTCTTGCGCGTGGGCTTGGTGGTGGAGATATGGCTCGCGCAGCTCGGGGGGCAGGGATGAACCGGCTTCAGGCACAAGGCGGCAGCGCGCTGGCGGTGCTGATGCAGAGGGGCTCGGGTGGCTCAGCGAGGCTTAGGGGGTCCCATTCTTCACTAGTGAGCTCCGGAGAATCCGGATGAGTGTCCCGAAGTGTGTGCTGAATCCTTTGATCCCCGGCGTGGGTACATAGTGCAGTCTCCTGTGGCTACGGGGTGCCAAAGGAGTCGCAAGGATAAGCATACTCACACGCATGCTCTTGTTCTCATACTCATGTTGCCTTCGTGCAACCCTGATTTCGACTGCTTGGAAGTTAGCACACCCCTTTGTACACATGCATGAACAAGCACGCACGGACTGCAGCCTGCTCGAGAAGAGCAGAGGTGGCTGCTCACCCTGGGTGAATAGTATTCGGTGGAAATGACGGTCCCACTGATTTTTGCAGTGCATCCTAGTTCTTTGAGTCAGCACGATGCTCCGAATTTATAAGGTTTCCTCTCTGGAGTGAGCTCTAAGGTTGTCTGATTCGCCAGCACTAGGGGAAATCAATTTCCGAGCTTCAGGGTGGCGTTGCATTCGCCTGTGGAATTGTTCCGAAGCCTCCTGCACTTTTACACATACTGAGGCTGCAGTGGTGGGGTGCGAAGTCACGCATGCGCAAGCTGCGGCTGTTTGCAGGGGAGGAGCATCCATTCCCAGAGGAGGAGTTGAAAAAGTGGCAAAGTCCACCTCGCCCAAGCGATGTCGCAAAGAAACAGAGGGCAAATCTGGTTCTACCGGAGGGAAGCGTCCCGCTCAACCCATCGGCGTACCCAACCTTTAAGATGCCAGAAAACTTCACGATCGGAGGCTTTGATCAGTAAATAGGAGGCAGCTGACATTCATCTCGAATATTGTGTTTTTTTAAAATACCAGAAGGTTTTGATGAGACTTCGATACTGATACCGGCAGCGCAACTTAATGGGTTGCAGAATTGTTTTCGATGTCCCCATTCATTTCTACCTGGGAGTCTTGTTTGTTTCAGCAAACCCCACCCTATCAAATATCTGCAATAACTATCTGCGGTCACAACGTCCTCTCACAATCACATGATATAAAGATAAACACGAGCATTCCCCAAGTCCCTCGTGAGATATTAGGCAACTACATGTGCATCCAGTCTGAAGTAGCATACCCACCGATGCACACCACCTGGCAACCCCACTTGCGGCAAAAGCGGAATTGACGTGTAGCATTGCCCACTCCCCTAGGAGGCAATTAGTAGGGGAGACGTGAACGTACAATGTGAGGAAAATCAAAATCAATCCGAATATAATCATGAGCACGTCGTTGTGATTGGCAAGGACGAACATCCTCGTTATCACCGGCCGCTCCCGTTTTGCTCGCTTCGCCGACGCTCTGCGCACTCTCGCGCTCGGTTCATCGTTTACGTTGTTATGCATAGATGTACTTATATAGCTATGTGTGTGTGGTACGAAAAGGCGGGGTTCACCTTAAGTATGCGATTTTGACTTTGTTGGCTTCATTGTTGAATTTCACCTTAAGCATGTTAATTTAGGCGTCACTAAATTCCTTCGTTTCGTGATCCCCTATTGCGTGAGACCATTTCGCTGTGTTTCGATTTACATGTTTCGTACAATACTTTACATCGTACGCAAAGACGGTCACCTTAAGTATGTGATCGGTTTTAACACCTTCGGTATGTGATTTTCAGTGGGGGTAACTTATGGAACTTTGAACGGGAGACGATCTAACGATTTCCTCCACGATATTCCACATGTTGTCCACAAGAACAATCGAGGTGGAAACAATCACGAAGAAGTGAACAGTACATCGATTCCAAGTCAATACCTCAATTTACTTCCATATTTGTGTAGATACGAGTAGGGGGGAATCGGAAGATGATATCTGGCTAAAGATACCGAGGTCCCCAGACACCCGCCATTTATTATGTGTGGCAAAGGTATGTGTGTTGACGTGGAAATGGTGGCTGAGCGTAGATGGTGACTGTAGTCGAGCGCCGAGAGGAGAATGTTTCAGCAATCGGCCGGACAGCATATTGGCAGCACATATATGAACCCAACAACAAGATCAGTCCATGCCTCAAACTTAAGCGCCCAAAACTGCGCACACCCACTATAGTTGTGTGCATGATTGTATGCATGATTATGAGTGCATATTAACGATGTAGTCGGGTGTCATCCCAAGCTAGGTTGGCATGGTCCCTCCTTGTGTCACCCCTCGCCCTGAGTGTTCCTGCTGTTGTCACCTGTCATCTGCCTCGGTACCGACCGCCCGTCTCGCTCCGATAAAATCCTCAATTATTTTATCTTATACAGCTTAGACCGACAGTATCGCCACCTGCCTTTTCTGATTATCCTTCGGACTCTGTGATATATATTACCTATATATATATATATATATGATACAACGTTGTATATATATCACTTTCTCCCTGAGGTTATAGGGCCTTGCCACTTCTGTGGTGGTTCTTTCACGTCTTCCGCTCGCGTCGGCTTGGTGTGCCGGCTCTACATCCTCGCGGGACCCGCCCCGTAAGAATTTTCGCAGGACCCGCCCCGTGAAATTTACGCAGGTGCATCTCAATTCATCTGTTTACCGTCTCGGCCTGGAGTGCCGTCACCTACTTTGCCCTTATTTTCGGTTCTCATCACCGACAACCCGTCAGATTTCCGTGCCATCTCGTGGGTCGCAGTCTCATTTTTAAAACTGGATCCTTATTTTCTTCCACACATGTAGCAAGTCCGCCAGAAAAGCCTCGCCGAGGCTCTTCGCACCGCCCGCAAATCGGCGAGTAACACTCCGCAAGGAACGCCCGTTAATTCTGGAACGAGTACCCCAATTTCATCACGACCGCGGAAAATTGTGTCCACATCATCTCTGCGTTCACCGCCGACAACGGCCCGCCTGTCTCCTTCGGCCTTCGACTACTTCAACGACCCGTCCATTCTGGTTTCGACCCCTGTGGAAGAAGGGCGAGAAGGGGAGTATGCGGAGCAGCTGTCCTACGCCTTCACCTATGCCGCCGACCTGGTTAATGTCCTGTGTTCTGGAGGCTTCAACCCGAAGAATAGTTTCTCCCTCGACGGTGACGACGCCGAGACTGAGTTCGCCGCCTTACTAGCTGGTCTTGGACACGTTCGGTACCCGGTCTCCTACAACGAATTCTCCAAATAAGCTCCTCGACCTCGAGCACGAGTTTGACTTTTACCATGTCGTCTTCAACGAGATCCTCTTCACCATCCTGCATGTGGTGTTTCGTGGTACAGCACTCACGTTGTATCACGAAGCAGCGCGCTCACATCCTGCCGATGGCCGCCTAGCCTTGCAGCGGCTGAGGTACGAGGTCCCGTCGAGGGTGGGCCTGACCCCGACACTGACCGGTTCTGGGTCAAATTGCGGGCGACGACGATCGACGAGGACACTGATCCCTCGAATGTGGAGTACCTCAGTGAGAAGTCGTGAGCCCACTAAGGTTCGTAGCCATCATGGATATCCTGGCAATTTGGTTAGCAAAAAGAGCAAACGGTGCAAACCCGACAGGAACCACATATGGATACGAACTGCACTCGGAACGCCATAGACCAGACAAACCAGGAAAAGATGTTATTCCTCCCTCCCAAAACCTATTAGAAAAGGACACCCCTTTAAATATCTTTGCACGGTTCTTCTGTGATGACATCATGCTCGTGGGGAAAACCAAAAACGAAGTTCAAGACATGCTAGGTATAGTTAATGAATTCATGAGCTTCATCGGCATTCCCATCAATGTTAAGAAATCCAAATACTCCTACAGAAAGCGTATCAAACCCCAGGGCAAAATGGTAACACGATATGACCCGTCCGATGATTTGCTCATCTCTGGGGGTCACCTGGAGCCCAATATCAATGACTTAAGTCCTTCCATTGATGCGAACTGCATACCCCCTGAGTCACCAGAATTTCTCGATTACTCTAACAGCAAGGAGGTAAACAGATATCTCGGAGTATGGTTTGCACTAAATGGGGAATGGGACAAACAGGCGGAAATCCTCATTGAAAGACTAAAATCTACTCTCACATCCATCCAACTGCGCAACACATGACTCTACATACACCAGCTAAGAAATGTTATTAATGCGGTTGTAGTCCCTAGAATGGCGTACCCCCTTAAAGTTACCTCAGCAATTGCCAATTCCTCAAAGAATGTTGCAATTGAATTAGACAAAATGATAGCTTCGTTTATAATCAAATACCTGGGCTGTCCAGTTGACACTAATCACCAAATAATCTGGACAGCAGCCTGCCAAGGGGGATACGGTATTGGTAGTGTTTTCGATATTGCAACCGCATCGTGTATTACCGAAACCATGAACACCCTGTGTTCTGCAGATGAACACGAATATTGGCAACACAACCACACTGACCGTATCACTGACCCCCCACCTTATCTCACTATACCGTAGAAACAGCAATTTGTGGCTTAAAATCGATAATTCATAACATGAACAACGAAATGAGTAATAATGCTATCTCGGGCTTCCCCTTATGCAACCTACACTATGCAACCTACAGTCACACAAAAGACAAACGCTTTAACTGGACCAGGCGTACAGGTCACATTATGGCAAAACTTGGATACGCTATCGACTCTGAAAATTGGCCTGAAAATGAAGCTGGTGAAACCACATTAGTCACCACCCTTCCCAGACAACTCTACATGTCAAGGAATGTGACCTCCGCAATTCAAAAATATAACCTTAAGCACACAGGTTCCTTTCTGACCCCCTGCGGCGGAATGTTAAAAAACTGGCAAGAAAGCAAAGGCTTTTTCAGGTTGAACGGTACTAGACCCCCTGGATGGCTTACCGCAATCGAAAAGGAAATGCTTCAAAACCCCGTAGATTTGGACCCACAGGCCAGATATGTCAAGAAACAATACAGAGACAGCCTAGTACCCCCGGACACTGGTGAGTTTCACTGGAAAGGAAATGGTGACAGAGATTCCATCTCTCTTATCCACATTACCAATATTGACTTAGAGGCCATGTCAATACAATATACATAATACAGTAACAGTGCCAAAAACCCTAATGTCTTTGTCATAATCGAAGGAACCAATAGTCTTCAATACGACTTTGAATATAGCATCACCAATGACGGTTGCATCCTAATTCCAGCAGGATCCATTATCGAATATAACGACAATACGGACCCGCTCTCTTCCGTTCTTGCTAAAGTCAATGGCATTAATTCCCACTATGATTACATCTCAGACAGACAGCATGAGACCATTATTGCCAGAATGAAAAACAAAACTGCGGAAGAAGAAAGTGAATACAGCTGCCCTAGCGACTCAGAAGAAGAATCTACTCCCCCCGCTGAAAAGAACAAACAAATGGAGGATTATGATATGGTAAGCGATGGTTCCCTATTTGTTGATAATAAATCAGCATGTAGTGGTGCAGCATATGCCATAAAAAACTTTGACAACGGAATGCCATTAGTTCGGAAGATGAATATCCCCCCCTCAAGAACTTTCACCGCACCGGGGCGATTTATTAAGGAAGATATCCAAAACCCTAGTAGCACATCTGCCGCGAAATTGCGGGACTGCGATTCTTACTCGCAGAACAGAAAGAGAAGCTTCTCAAATCCATGACTCCAATGGTGCATGCCATTGACTCGATGGCCGCAATATCTACTGTAACAAAGGATGGCAGATCCATGAGGAGTGCCCGTGACAAATTACGTGAAGCTAATCGCAGAGATGTGCAGGCTGTCCGCCTACTGCTAGAAGAACTTGGCTTCTACAGTGAAGGAGACCACAGTACAATTATCCTCAAATGGACCAGGGGTCACAATAATGACAAAGTCCATGACAGAGTGGACCGCACTGCCAAAAGCGCCTCATTCAGAGGGGGTTGTTTAGACATCTCTCGCTACGACCCTGCCGGGGAACTGCCTTTCTCATTGTTCTTTTTCGAGGTCCCTATCTTAGGTGATATCCGCAGTCACATCAGAAGAATTCAGCGTCTCTCACACTATCATAACTGGAGAACTCTACAGTCTCAAGGAAAGTAGTACTTGAGGATGCTCAATGAGAATAATGGCTACTGCCCGACGCTCCGGTCCTATTGTCTATTCTACTAATTTTTGGGCGGGTTAACAATACCTAAGAGCGATATTCGAGCACCCTAATATCCTTAATAATTCGAGATATCGCATACAACCCATGCTTGGCAATGTTTATTGTAGTTAGTTTTGTGTGTGGAAACTGTAATTTCTGCTACTTGGATGGGTACACCGGGCTGAAATGGCGTTCAAAGTTAGGGCGGGTTGGCCCAAAAATTACGGCGGGTTAACCCCTAACTTCGTTTATTGTTGCTCCGCGTAGGCTACGTGGTGGTCCCAAGGCACTAAGTGACAATATTTCAAGGAAGTTTTATGTGTTGTGACCTTAAGTTTCGATCTAGAGCACTTCCCTATCGGTAAAGACCAATCCTCAGCCCAAAGTGTCTGGAGCTCTGCCAACTTTTTTTGGGTAATTTTGAAGGTTGATAAACGCCTATTGTTCCTAATTTTTGCCCGAACTCGATTACCAATCGTCAGACCAAAGTGTCAAGAGTTCTCGCAACGTTTTTTGGGTAATTTTGAGGGTTGATAAACGCCTGTTGTTCGTACTTTTTGCCCGAAGTCGATTACGCGCGCGATATCGTAGAAATGCCTAGGTATTGGTAACCCGCCGTAACAACGTGTTACGGCGGGTTAACCCGCCTTTCGCAGAATAGACACTATGACAAGGACCGTAGTGAATTCGGGCTAGCAAGTGCGTTTTTTAGATATACTTGATATATGAGTGCTTGGGCATCATTTTCCTATTTGTCTTGGACGTGGCTTGTGCGGTATACTCGATTTGGGCATGTGGGGAGATGGTGGAACTAGTGGGGGTAGCATCGCTTGAAATTAATTAAAATGACCGGTCCTATCGTCACAAGGACCGGAAAGGGCGGAGCTTCGTTCACTCATCAAATGGCTTTAGAATGCGTATAGTGCCCAAACCTAACATATTTGGGACCTGTTTATGATATATATCATGAGCGCTACCTTGGAAACCCATAATATGCCCACAAATATAGCTCACTAAGTCCACACATACAAGAAATATGAGAATTCCTGAAAATCGGTGATGAAAAAACCCCGCACCTCTTTAACTTTGTCGATGCATACAAGTCATATCAGCCCGTCTTTCAGTTATGTAAAGCGTTCAAAAATTTATTATATATATCTGGAATAAGACTTTTACGTGCAGGATGAAAATTCTAGTATATCCTCACTCGTATTTGGACATCAAGGGCAGATTCCCTTCCTAGAAATAAGGTGTGAAATCTAGCAAAAAGATAGGGTTTCAACCCCAAACCCAAACTTCAAGGTGTATATATGAACCAATATGTATCGAAAACGTGCACAATCTTTTGCGCATGATTGGATATTATGTTAGGGTTCGAATTGGTAGGTTGACAAGCTTGTCAGACGCCAAATTCGATTGGATAAAAATTTATGAAAAGATAAGAGGTATTTATCACCGTCCTTCAAGAGTTGCAACCCAAAAATGGTAGGGTGCCTTGTACAAATGCATTGGATATATGCATTATATGACGATATAAGGTACGTGGCGCATATTGGCACTAAGTTTAGGTCCTAAGGGTACTACCATACGGAAGATAGGGTCTCCGACCGTCAAGAGAACGCCCAAAAAAACTCCCGAGGCTCCGGTCCTTGTGATAGGACCGGACGCGATTTCCGGTCCTATGACAAGGACCGTCGGGCAGTAGCCAATAACATCACCCCCACTAAAGACATTTCCAAAATCACACCTAAAGCTTTCACTGCTTCTAGAAGTAGAGAACTCCTGGGTCTTCAAGCCTCTTCAGCACGTTCATTTAAACTGGGGAAAATCGAAACTGAAAACTGTCCCTACTGCCAACAGAATACAAAATGCACCTTCGAACACATTCAACTTGAATGCTCAGGACATCATAATAGTTTGAATAATCTTAGAACAACTCAGGATGCCGAACTGAGGAAAATCATTGCTGAAGAAATTTCAGGCAAGCGTAAACTCCTAAACCCTGGTGAAGGCACCACATACATCAAAACACAGCCATCGAAACGTTTCCCACTTGCTGACCTAAGACAGGAAATGAATGAGGAATTATACTTACACGCTCTTCCGGAAGCTAGCATGTATTGCTGGATTTGACACGGTGACACCCGAAACTGTCACATGTCACTTCCTATAGTAGGCTGATGGGTGACCGTCACCAGTAGACGGGAAA
Organism: Cymbomonas tetramitiformis; assembly: GCA_001247695.2. NCBI lineage: Eukaryota > Viridiplantae > Chlorophyta > Pyramimonadophyceae > Pyramimonadales > Pyramimonadaceae > Cymbomonas > Cymbomonas tetramitiformis. The sequence goes on along the minus strand of LGRX02015930.1, from coordinate 12,011 downwards.
CACCCGTTAGGTATTTATGGTATCTCTACTTTTATCAATGAGACTTTACCGTTCTGATATCGTAACGCTCAACTCAGGGTTTATCTCACTAGCTAGATATATATTACAGCAGACCTATATATCTGACAAGTTTGGCCCCACTTACGCTTTACTTAGCCACTGCGACACCGCCGTCATGATTGGCTAAAGCTGGACGCTTGGGATGGAGTGAGGCGCTCCACGCGTGGGAGTGTCGGCAGTCACGGGCATGGCCTAAATTTTGTGGGTTGATTTACGGCACGCTGTAGGCCTGTGAGAACATTTTTTCTTACGGGATTTGGCGTTGGACTGGTTTACATCTTCTGGTTGGTTACCACACCGTTGCTTATCGGCCGCCTCTACCACACGACTTCCCGGAATTCCTGATCTCTCACAGCGGCTGTATCGGCGACCCACCACATTTCTTGGCCGCCCACGACTTCCGCATTTTCACGTCTCTTTGCCTTACTCCACCCCTGCAGTCTATTTCATTATGGTCGCTTCAACTAGATCCACCGCTAGCATGGCACATCGCCGACGCACGTTGAACACGATTTTCGATTCCGTTGCTGCCAGGCATGCTAACACCCCGGCTACACCGCCGGCAGCGCAGCCGGCTGCTAATTCGGCGGGAGCTACATTCTTGGCTTCAGTGCGTACCCTGCAAAGGGAGCACTTTGACACGAAGATCGCCAAGTCCGTCCGTCAGAAGTTGTTCGAGAACAAGGATGGCAGATTTTCCGGGACGGAGTCCCACGCGTCGGCACTCTTCACGAAGATGGTCTCTGCACTGCAGACGGCCTTCGTGACCGAAGACATTGGGTTTGCTCCGCTTTTCGTGCTCGACGACGCGACCCTGGCCGTCCGCGTGGAGGCCAACAATTTATTGTACTCCGCGCTCGAGCTGATGGTCGACCCCATGTCGCCCGCAGCGGACTGGATGGATTCGTCCCACACCAGCTTCCCGGCTGACGGTAAGCGCGTTCTCCTCGAGTTCGCCCGCCGGATGATTCCAGCGGGTGACCCCTTTCAGGGTCAGGCAGACATGTTGAGCATCCGCATCTCTGCGGGCGTGGACCCGCATGACAAGATCGGGGACTTCAACGCCGCTCTGAAGGCTGCGAGGACACGGGCCACGCTCCTGGACGAGGACGTGAAGGCGCTGTTCATCAAATCGCTCGACACCAACTTCTACCAGCCGGTGGTGTCCCAGTTGCTTCTCCACGATCAACGGGCCGCCAATGACCTCCTCACGATTCAGCAATGGGTACGTGAGTGCTATTCCGAGCACGTGCGGGCGGGTACCGCCGTGCAGGGCTCGGTATCACGTTTATTCAGGGGTATTGATAACATTTTGATAACTAATTCGATGGTATCGATATGATACTAATATCTAATTCAGGATATTGATATGATACTGATATTTAATTGGGTGCTATTGATATGATACTAATAACTAATTGGGTGCTATTGATATGATACTGATATCTATGGCAGGAATCGGGATATCACAATAACTATTGATACATATTAGTACATAATACCCACCCCCCTTACTAACTATCTATCCAGCTACGCGGCTAGTTATCTACTTTGTGTTCAGTGCAGCCATTAGGCTATGCTGCAGAGTGCCTTCTTTTGTGGATTTGCGCAAATCAGAATGCATTTGCCCGCAGGCACTAAATATGCGCTCAACCCCAGCAGTGCTAGCTGGGGTTGCTAGAAACTGCCTCACCATTTTTATCAAGTAAGGGAAGTCAACCGTACGGTCCTTCCACCACTTCAAGACATCACAATCTGCTTTTTCTACAGGCAGGGCTAGGTACTTTGTAAACTCCTCTATCTCTGCTCTAGTTGTAGGTGCAGGCGCAACTGCCAGCTCAACTGTTGTTGCCGTTTCAGTGGCTGTCGCTCGTTCCACCGCCACCGAATGTTCACTGACAAAAGGGTCAAGGTCACTTTCATCATCACTTTCACCCATGAAGTCAAGCAGGGTTACAACGCCACCTTTCTTCTTGGGCTTGGGAACTTCCACTTGAACCACAGGCTTCTCACTTGCCTTGGGTTTCCAATCTTGCTCCCAGGCACTTCGTGCCCACGAGTGTGCGCGGGCAGATGTCATCTTGCCTGGCACCAAGTACATCCCCCACCGTCACCCTTGCATGTGATAAAAAAGCTTTCCTAGGTTAAACACACATAGTACACAACGAACAGTTACACTCAATCAAACACACAAAGTATCCTAGGAAAGTGGACAATAAATCACCTCGATCCCAAGCCGTGCTATTCCGAAAGTTGAATGCCTTGTACCGTGGGTCGAGTACTGTGGCCACCGCAAAGTCCTCTAGCTTGCACAACATGAGGTCATTCATAAATCTTTTCTTCACTGCGTCGTACAAGTTCTTACGAGCGTGCTTAACCACCTCGGACTGGATAGGGACAATTTGCCCCTCCCACTTCACCGCCGTGTCTACGTTCAAACTGTGCAGGAGCCGGCCGATCGCTGGCAATACGAGGCAAATCGTGGCGTGGTGCGTGGCCTGCAACAACATCACGGCCGCGTGGGGGGCATGCAAGATGTAGGCACTTTCTTTTACCGCTTGCCACTCGATGCACGACAACTTATGGTCCCCATATTTGCTGCCGTCCGGGTTGTCCATCGCGTTGCTGGCCTTCACGGTGTGTTCCACGTCGTACATCTGGATAGCTTGCTGAAAGGCACATTCCAAGACACACATCGATGTTAAACAACGAAGCATTCGTTCCGTCGTTGCAAAGAACGAAGTATGAGCACAAAAAAACAAGCACAGGATTGTTCGTACCGTACCTGGAAACGTCGATGCATGATGTTCCCGATAGAGTGCGTGGCAACTGATAGCCAACACGCATCGAATGAATGTACACGCATCGATAAAGAGATGTGGATCGATAGATAAGCGCTCAAAAAATACGCCAGACAAAGAACGCACCTATAACTTGAACTTCTTGGTCTTCCTTTTTTTTCTTGGCGACGTGGAGATCGTTCGCCTCTTTTTGTTGGTTGCGAAAGGCTGCAATGTCTTGTTCATGGCCTGCAAGGTTTTCTATCGGTTCCCAAGTATTTGCTTTCTCGGTAAGTCCTGCCCAAGAAATCAGCCACTGGGGTTTTCCCCCTTTTGTCGTTCTCTCTGCTAAAATTTCAGCTACTTCATATGTGATATCGTCACTGCCGTCGCAGTCGTAGGGATGGAGCTGTGTGCGTTTCACTGCGCCTCTCCCTTGAGCGACAAGGGTAACGCCGGACGGGGCCTTGCGTTTCTTGGCAGGTCGTCCTGGGGGCATGGTCAAAGTTATGAGTGAAAATTTCTTGGTCGTCGTGGGTCGTGAATTGTAACAATAATTGTAACTATGTAGAAGTCATGTTGGATCCGCGCATAAAGCTGAAGCCTTCACGATGATTGGCCACGACAGGAGCACAGTGGGGGGCTCGGGAGACTGGTGGAGGTACCGATCCCAGGACCTTAATTTTACCAAATTTCATTGGCCGGATCACTGATATATCATGATATTTGTCCGCAATTATCAATATATTGATAACGAATTAGCTGTAAAGCGTATCGATATGATACTGATAATTAATTATCGGTATTGATATGATACTAATAACTAATTACCCCTTATCGATATGATACTAATATCCTTGATAATTAAATAAAATGTATCGATATGATATGATATTTGTGATATATTGATATATCAAGGTATCAGAGTTATTGATACCGGGCCTTGCCGCCGTGGCGTCCGCCCACAAGTACTCGCACGGCAAGCATTTCATGGAGGGGGCCACCGATGACTCCGGTGGACCCGGTGAGCTCGCAGATTTGCGAACGATGGTCCTCGACTTGAGGCGGCAATTGGCCGCGTTAGTCAACTCCGCTGAGTCCGAGCCGTCCCCGCGGGGATTCGCTCCCCGCGCGGACAAACCGGACCGACGGCCCAAGACCCGCTTCGCAGCCTCGCCCCTTCCCAAGGGGTGCAATTGGTCACAGTCCATCTCGAAGAAGGTCGCCTTTCACCGCGACACCGGTGCGACCGTACCGTATTGTCAAAATCAGGTGTGCGCAAAGGGCAAGGCACGGCATTGGCATCGGGACTGCCCAAACGGGGGCCGCACCGGCCTCTCGGCCTACGCTTTCGCTGAGGAGGCCGAGAACTCGCTGTTGCCCGCGAAGTTTCAGCATGCCATCGACCACTACGACGCCGTAGAGTTCGACGCCCTCTGCATGCTCGCGGGCGGGAAGCCGGACATCTTCGCCGACATCTCCGCGTGCTCGTTCTGCGAGGAGGACGGTGAGGCCCTCGTGTCCGCCGTCACTGAGTTCTCGGAGTTAGCTCGCACGGTTGGGACATCGACTTTCGACGTCAACACCTTCACCGCCAACATGCCGGTGGTGTCGGAGCCGGCCACGCACTCCCCGCCCGCGTCGGTTGAATCCGACGAGGAGTGGACCGGTCCGCCTAACCCCTTTTGCCCGCCCGTCACCTGCACCTTTGCCGACTTCATTGAGAGCACGGGGATTGCATTGGGGGCGCCCGACGAGCCGCCCGTGAGCATGGACATGCTCTCCGCGGTCGAGGCGCCGGAGAGCGTGATGAGCTCACCGCGTTCCTCGCCTTCCACTTGAACAAAGAATCCCCTAAATTTCCCTAAAGTTTCCCTAAAGTTTTACTAAAATCTCCTAAATATGACATTATGACACATACTTAAGTATAAACCTTACTGTATGTAAACATTGGGTCCTCCTAAAGCTGTGTAAATAGTGATTGGACAAGGTAAATATATATATCCGTATAAATCAAGTTTTAGGGAAATGACATAATATAAAACCGCTGTCATATTTAGGAAATCTGAGGCATACTGCTTTGTTATTGGCTAGATATTTAGGAAACCATAGGCACATTGCACTGCTATTGGCTAGATATTTAGGAAAACCTAATATACTGCTATTTTATTGGTCCAATATTTAGGAAACCATAGGAACGGTGCACTGCTATTGGCTAGATATTTAGGAAAACCTAATATACTGCAATTTTACTGGTCCAATATTTAGGAAACCATAGGAACGGTGCACTGCTATTGGCTAGATATCTAGGAAACCCTAATTTGCAGCTATTTCATTGGTCCAATATTTAGGAAACCATAGGCACGGTGCACTGCTATTGGCTAGATATATAGGAAACCCTAATTTGCAGCTCTGCCATTGGTGCATACTGTATGAGAAAGTCCTTCACTGGCTCCACACACGTGCTCCTCTACATTTGCTACTAAGGCTATTGGGCAATACTTCAGAGAAGGTTTGCTCAACTTACTGGACGATGTTGGAAGCTGGCTGCGCTGGGTATGATAAGGTGAATCCGGTGGTCCCATTAGTAACTGCCTGTGCGTATTTGATGATACAGGTGCATGACGTGGTAGTGCTGACTGCCAGGGCGATCAAGAAACATGGCTTTCGTGAGGATGGCGGCACATGGAACGATGAGCTCTACACCGTTCTGTTTGTCCACCACCGTTACCCCTTGCTTTGCGTAGTACTCGTCTTCGACTTCTCTGTATGCAACGACCCGTGCTAGGCGACACACCACCCGCTGTGTTGCAGAGTTTCTCACAAGGTAGTATGCAAGAATTTGTGCGTAAGGGTAGCCTGCTGGCAGACCTAGCTCGCCAAACCCACTGACGGTACCAGAGAGAGACACGTGGTAGGAGATTCGCTTGGTGGTTCGCATGTATTGGGAAGAAAACATCACCTCCTTGTCTAGGGACATCCTGAGGTAGACCATGATTTCATAATCCCCAGGCATTACATTCGTGTAAGTTGACACCAGACCATCAAGTTGCAGGCGAAGGTTGCATGAAAGAGTTGTGGGAGATAGGTGCCTCCCTGCGCCCAGAAAATAGCAGGGCGCATCCTCATCTTCTGCCGCGGGATCCGTTGCACGGCTGACAACGATCTTGCCAAATAACTTTGCCGCCAAGACATCCAACTTGCGCAAGTTTGGATATCTGTAACAGTAGTCATCTAGGGCATCGTCCTCACATATAGAATTCACGAGAGCTTCCACAGGTCGGTTTTTCACGTGCGTATCCTTTGCCACACCCTTTAGACGCTGGATGGCACGCTCCACCCACATCTCCATGGCGGCACCAACCTCACCCAAATAGTGTTCTTGCCGAAACAGGTACACCACTGCCAGCCTCAAGTTGTATGTCAGCAGCTTCATTATACCTGTGTTTTCCAGGATATTTGCGTGCTCCCGGAGGTGTTCGCGTGCTGCGACTCTAGCTGCTTCCACGTCCGCAGTAGTCCACCCAGTGTGCGTGCCCGAAGCTCGCACATAGTGCAGCACGGCTCGGCGAAGGTGCTGCCAGGCATCCTCCATCGCCATATTCCATTTTGCGAGTTGATCACCGATCACCAATGGGCTGAAGTAGACGACCCAGTTCAGGACATCCTCCATTGTGTACATGCCTGTCACTCAGGATCAAACTAGGTGCTTTAGTATAAGACATTCTACGCATAGGTCTCCTAACGCCTCTCATAGCAAGCTCAACAACGGAAACTGCATCAAGAAGTGGCACACGTCCCTGCTCTACCTACTTCGTACACTCACCGAAATACTGCACTATATCGTTGTACTTGCGTATGACGTCGTGCGGAGGTTTCACGAGCTTCGCCCGAGCTTGCATTTCGTCCTGAATCGTCTTAGGCAAAGTTAAGGTTGAGTCGGGTACCCCTGTCACTTTGCCCATCAGCAGCTTCCAAAATCTCTTCACCACCCCGTATAAGACGCAGTGGCCGAAGGGGACGGCGTAACCATGCATGGGGTCGAAGTATGGGATTCGCTCGAGCGCGCCACGCCCGTGCCGTCCAGTAGATTGCGGGGATTCCCCTCCATGAATGGTTCTCGAAACCAACGCTGCATGCCCCTCTTTAGAAAGCATGAGCAGCTGTTCATCGGCATATACCTCAGGTTTTCCCTGCACTGTTGTCATTTGTAGTTTGACCGGCTTGGCATACCCCTTGAAATACATTCCCTTCCCGCCGGGGCCGCTCGTCCCTTCGAAAAGGCTGTACGCATCCGCCCGGTAGCTGCCGACTCCCATGAACTGCCCCATTGTGATCCGCATCACCGAATCCGCATGCACCATTCCTAAGAATACTTTCAACGTGTAAGTCCTTTTGAGGAAACTGTCGTACACGTCAAATCCCGTCGCAAGGCGTTGCATATCCCTTTCAAATTGCCCCCATATCACAAGAGGGTTCTTCTCCTTCTGCCGAGGGCCGCGTGTGATCCACAGATTCCGATGCCACTTGTCACGTTGCCGAGCCTGCAAGCATCCAGTTTGGGTTTGCTTACACATACATGCGATGAACATGATTGCTAATGCACTGTTCCACACATGAATCATGGAATCTACTCGCACACATGAATCCATCCTGTGGTTCTGTGTGTGTGTGTGTGTGTGTGTGCGTCTCACTGTATTGCCTACATTCAAGCTTTGTCACCCCATAGGCCAACCAACGCGTCACTGCATCGACATTCTGATTGGGCGTACCGTGATATGCAGATCATCGCACTTAAGCACACCAACGCCCATGGAGTATGACCTGCTCGCAATAAAAACATTTCTCACTATATTTACACAAAGGAACAGTGAAATCAGTACACTACAGCAACTGTGCCGGCCGATGTCGCACCCGATGTCAGAGCCCCATAATTGGGCGTCGTCCGCCCCGGGCGAGATTACCATCGAGCGGTGCTCCGCGTACTCCACACCTGGATCCCCCCCCTGCGGAGGAGGATCTTCAGCTGTAAACGATGACGGCGATAGCAAGGCACCTCCTGTGACGTGATCAATGTGTTTGGCCAGCGCTGCCGTCCAGAAGTCACGTCCAGTGCGGGCATCCCGCCGGGCCCGTAGCTTGCAGAACTCCGGGTCACGCATCCAACGTCGTATAGTGCGCTCCGGTGCAAAGTAATAATACCAATCCCGTGGACGGATCTCCTCTCCATGCACGGTGCGTATCACCTCGAACCGTTTCTCCTTGCACGTACGCAGCGCGACACCCTCAGAGTCCTTTTCTAGTACGGTGTCACAGGTTTGGTTCTTGTCCCAAGAGCTTGGATCCTCGCCTGGGGGATAATGTCGGCACCAATTCACGCATACATGCACCGCGTGGTCCATGTGCGACCTGGTGTTCAAAAACTTCCTCATTCTATACAGACTTCGAGGAAGATTGCACTTTCCGGGTCCCCCCATAAGCATGATCATGACCGTCAAAAACCTATCAAATGATGGCCTCGACCAATTCAGCGCCCTTCGCAGCTCCATAAAGTAGCAGACCGCCTCACCCACGGTCAAGCAGTCGGCCTCCGTATCCCCCACAAATAAGGGGTCACCGGCCGCCGCGTTGAAGTTAAGCTCCGTTTTTTCAGGCAGCAATGCCTCCAGCTCCCAGGCGGCATCGCTCCACAGATCTTCTTCCTGGCAGTTGTGTTCTTGGAATATCTACATCCAATGGCAAGTGAACACCAAATGGTCGTCAGTATCAGGAAGCGAGTAGTCTTAAACTAACAGTGTGGCACATCGATCGGTGGCCATGGGGGCCTGGCAACTACCTGCTGGAATATACTTGTGACCTCGTCCTCTGGATCCGGGGCGTCCTCAGCTGCATCTAGCAGTTTCTGCACACTTATTCCATGGTCCTCCTCGTCCGACTCCTCCTCAAGGTTGTCCATTAGACAAATTCGGCCTTTCGCCAGCTCCTCGTCGAAGAAGACCTCCACGTTAGGAGGGAGTCCATGTACTTCACAATCGCTGTTTGCTGACGGGTTAGCTTCCCCAAAAGCATTGCTGGTAACACCATTCCCCAAAAGCATTGGCTGCAAGATCACACGATACCGATTGTCTATGGTCCCCCCATGTTCCGTTAGCCAGGATTTAATCACCGCCAGCACTTCTTTTTCGCCAGCCGGTATAGGGCCTCGACATTCTGCAGGTAGTTCACGCACCGCACGCATTGTGCTTCGTATGCTGGTGTGAGCTTCTTGGCTCCGCTGCACAATCAGCATGAGCTCGTCCTCCGTGAACATCACCGATGCCCAGCACTCCTGTTTTCCTGCGCAGATGCCACACCTCAACACGGTTCCATGATACATTAGGTACATCCTGGTGCAGAATGCACTCCTGGTCCACCCCGTTGGTGTGCCCCGGCGACCCCTGGTGCTGATGCAGTAACCGTGGCGTGAGTTTGTGGGCTCCATCGAGCCACGAGCAACGGATGTGACATTCAGGCGACTCTCGAACTGTTTGCCTGTATTTGCAATCAATGTGCCCCGCTCCATTAGAGCACTGTCAGCACTTACTATTTCACAATTCCAGTTATATTAAAAAAAGGCAGGAAGGTCCAAACGTTGTCCTTACTATTCACAAACAAAAACTTGAGTCTACAGGTTCCCACTTCTGCTGAAGGCAGGCTCCTTCCCCACGGATTGGTAAGCACTTTGCGGTGTATTCATTCTGCCCTGGCATAACTATGATTGCCTGCTACTTCTTACGTACAGCAGGCAGCATATGAGGAAGGCACGGCGTCAAGGTGCGTCCAATATAAACTACTGCCAACTGTTCACCCTGCTCCAGGCCAGACGCCTTCCTTATCTTTCCGCACAGGGCTATGGCGTCCAAAATTGCCGCGTGCGCAGCGCTGGAATCCGGTCCATGCCGAAGTGACCACGGCACTCTGCCGCGGTCAACACGCCGCGTTCCAAACCAGCCTCGTCCCTCCACGCAACCTCGTAGTTCCGTTTCACCGAGATAGCAGGAACGACTTTCATTTGCATGCCAACCAGCTCCTCGAACGTCCAAGACTCAACCTTAAAGTCGCCGTGGAAAATACTGTAGTCGAACCTTGCCAGTGGCTCCACCCTGCCATCTTCATCTCCGGCGTCCGCCGCTACTAGGTGGCATCGCATTATCTCAGGAAATCCCATCCTGCGCCATTGTGCTGCTGCGCCGATGGTCTCGTGTTCAATCACCGTTTTCCCCACGTGGAGATCAACCTCTCGCTCGGTACCGTGCATATCGTTCACCACCGCCCCGAAATAGTCACCAAACGTGGCATGCGAATCGGTCTCGAAAGCTTCGATTGCCTCATCGGTGTGCACTTTTACCATACACTTACGTTTTGCCGTCGCGGTCATCGACATTCTCTTCGTGAGTAGCCCCCTTCCGGTTCGGATCACCTTGCACATGTCATCCTCGTCGTCATCGGCATCCTCCGCCATGCTTTGCACCGTTCGAGCTGCACGATTGGGGCGCGGTGCAACAGATGCTGTCGCTTTCTGCGTGTTCGCCTGAGACACACTCAATTTGAAAGCAGCTTTCAGACTCGGACACTTCTTGGCGCGTTTTCGCAGGTCCTTAGTCCACTGCTCCCGCAACACCCCCAGAGCTTCCTGCTGCCATCCTTCCGTTCCATTTTGCGTTCCAAGTAGTTTATACCCGGGCATCGGTACCACCTCGAAGACGGCCTGGGCTGTCATGGGAACTCGTTTCCGAGTCTCCCGCGCTACGCGCTGCACGTGCTCAATCAATACCTTTTCATCCAACTGTTGAACTTGCGTGAGTAGCACCTGCTTTTCCCGCATCAAGTCCTCGTATGCTGTTGGAACCATACCGAATGCTACGCTCAGCCTGCGCTTGTTGCCTGACACCGCAATAAGCAAACCCGCCCCCAGCGCTTCCTCAACGCTCCGTCGGCGATGCAGGTACATTTGCAGGTATGCATCCATGTATGTGTACATGCCAAGGGCACACATGGATAGGGCACCTACCAGCAATCTTCATCAGCCTCTGCTCTTCATATTCCGTCACCTCCGGTGCCCTTGCTTTCGGTCGCGGCACGGTTGCCTTTAGTGGCACTCCTGGTTCCGAGCGCGCTCCTGGGCTCCCCCGATGCGGTGCCCTGGCATCCTTTGGTGCTGGTGCAGTAACCGTGGCGGCAGTTCGTGGGCTCCGTCGAGGCACAGTAGCCGGTTGTGGCGCTCCTGCAGTGGCTGGGCTCCCCCGTTGCGGAGTCCTGGCCACCTCTGGTGCTGCGGGTATACTAACCGTGGCGTGATTTCGTGGGCTCCGCCGAGGCACGGTTGCCGTTAGTGGCGCTCCTGCTGCGGGGCGTACGCCTGGGCTCCCCCTTTGCGGAGTCCTGGCCACCTCTGGTCCTGCGGGTATACTAACCGTGGCGTGATTTCGTGGGCTCCGCCGAGGCTCGGTTGCCGTTAGTGGCGCTCCTGCTGCGGGGCGTACGCCTGGGCTCGCCTGTGGTGGTGTCCCAACAACCTCTGTTGCACATGCAGTAAGGGAAATCACCAAGTCCGGGCGTTTTTTCTGGGATTCTTTGTTGAATGCGTTCACCGCCTGGATGTCACGGTTTTGACGCATTTCGATTGTGGTGCCCTTTGGGCCCAGATTACGCCGGTTGTTCAGACGTCGAATGATCTTCGTTTTTGCAGTGGCTTCATCCAGCTCGGGATGCAGCTCTCGCAGCGTTTTCACGCACATGTCGAAACGCTCTTGGGCCGCGGCGTTGTTTGCCCAATACTTACTCGTGGTTTTGTCCACAATCTGCTTAGCCTCCACGTCGTATGCCACGGGGCATTTCCGTATAACACTTTCAACTTTCATATGTGGACCACCTCCCTTTCTCACACGGTTTTTTCCTGATTCGAGCACCAGTGCGTGAACATCAGGGTATTCGTAAGATCATCAGGGGATCATTGGGAGTGAGAAGAGGGGGCTTCTTCACAGGTTGTGCACAACATGGGGCCAAAGGCATCGCATGAAAGCAACGGGTACCTTTTACTGCATTTGGTTTGGCTCCCTCCGCCGGCAGCGTACAAGACGCTGCGGAAATGTCACCGCTCTCGGTCTGCTGCGGCGGTTCCGTCTCCGCCGC